>CAXKVX010001233.1:0-311428 GCA_964058865.1 Eleocharis quinqueflora | reverse complement strand
ATAAGATTTTGAGATGAAGAATTTATTGAGAAGCTTAAATTTAAATTTTTACCTCAACAAATTATAAAATGTGTAATTTTTGCACTTTGAACGAAGTGCAAACGTTTTCACAATAGTCTAACTCTATGTATGTATATATATATAGAGCAAGGCTAAAATAATATGCATAGTACACCACCTTCCGTACTATGCGGCTATGCATAGTTAATTTGCCCAAAAAATTGAGATTTAAATTGCTCAATAAATTCTTCATATCAAAATTTTGTGAGAAATAAAATGTTGTGATTTTTAGAACTTTCTTACTATTTTTTAAATAATTTTTAAAAGCAACTCAGAAATTGCACTTTTGTAGTATTAAATTTGGATTGTTCTTACAAAATATTTAAAAAATAGCAAGAAAGCTACAAAATCACGAAATTTTATTTCCTATAATATTTTGTTATGAATAATTTATTAAGCAGCTTAAACCTATATAAATTGAGCTAGATATATATATGAATAGTACAGAAGGTGATTTACTATGCATATTATTTTAGCCTTTCTATATATATTTTAGCCTTTCTATATATAGGGAATTTGTGAGTTGTTGTGGTTAAAGAAGTTACTCACTAAACTCGACATGTCCTCCAGGACAAACAATGGAATTATTGTGTGATAACAAGACAGTAGTTGCTATGACTCACAATCCAGTACAACACGACAGGACAAAAAATGTGGAAATCGACAAACACTTTATTAACGAAAAAATAGAAACAGGAGTTATGGCTCACCATTTTTCTAAGATGCGGAATTGGGTAGTTAGAACAAGGAAAAGGAATTGATTAATTAGTCTTGGTCCCTTGATTGACCGGACTGTTGGCTTCATCTACACCAGTACACCAGTTTGTATTGACATTTCATTTTAAATTGAATTTCATTTTAACGCGTCATGTATAGAAAAGCAGGAGACCAGGTCTGAGGTCTCCTTCCAGTTGGCTTCCTCAGTTCAGTTGCTTGATCTGAATCTGAATCTGATGGTCTCTAATAATGTTTGTTTCTATATAAAGGTGACACCATTTCCCCATCCTCTCACACTCATCAAAAACACACTACAAAACCTCAATCCAACCCTCACTCGTCTCAAGCCCCTGCTCTACCACAAGTCTGTCTAAGACAACTTCTCCAAACTAGTACAAGAACAATACAAGATGGCAAAGGTTCGTTTCTTATCCGTCATAATTTTTTCGCTTTTCGGTGATGATTGATGAACGATCTTATGTGATTGGGTTGTTCAATAGGAATTAATTCTCCTATTCAAATTGGAATCAAACTTGCATAATAGTTATCATTTTGAAGAAATGCAAGTGTAATTATTATAATGATTTTTGTTTAATTTATTGCAGCAAAAGTTTGTAGTGGAGCTGTCACTTGATGATGCAAAGAAGCGCACTAAAGCACTCAAAACTGCTGTTTCCATGAATGGTACTTTTCTTCATTATTTTCACTTAAACTTTGTCATTATTTTAAAATAAATTAACTGTGAAATTAAATAGTGGCCGCATACCGCTACTTGAGATTGAATTGCATGGTAATTTTCCACAAAAAATCTTATAATAACTGCTATTATTCTGATGACGAAATTAGTTTTAAGCTGTTATTCTAATGTCGCTGTATAATCTCGTTGATAGGTGTTCAGTCTGCCACATTGGATGGCCATAAGCTAGTTGTTGTTGGGGATGGCACAGATGCGATTATACTAACGACTCAACTAAGGAAAAAATTGGGTTATGCTAATCTGATCAGTGTGGCACCAGGAGAGGAGAAAAAGGAAGAGAAGAAGGAAAAGGAAAACAAAGCAGAAACAAATAATGTACAGCCACTGATCTATTCATACCAGTACTCATATCCATATCCATACATGTACCTTGGGGGAGCTTATGATAACTATTATATAGCACAGCGTAAATGAATTTGTTAATTAGAGTACGTAAAGGGAGATGAGTTTCTGTGAGATTGTTGAATTTTTGTTACTTTTTTTATATCCATGGATAAATGCCTTGTAAATTTGAATTAGTAATTTACATAAATATGGAATTTTTCCGTGCTACTCAAACTTTTTGAATAGAATCTTTTTCAGTGACTAATATGAAAGTTGCTTCATTCAACAAGAAGCCTTTTGAATAAAATAGCATGATCTAGCAAATAACTTAGTTTATTGCAGACTTCTTTAAATGTACATCAGTACCAAAAACCAAAGAAAACAAGTCCGGTCGTTCTGGTAAACAATTCCGTGGCATCTGATATTATAGTTCAGCAAAAGTTATCATGACCAACCAAATAGTAGCCAGGCTGCACTTGCACATGCCTAAGGGCATTTATCGTCAAAAAAAAAGTTGCAGTTGCCTACAGGCTACAGGGAGCCCTTTTATTCAGTGGTTCATGTTTGGTATTTGTTCTATTTATTTCTAACTCTCCTGCTAAAGCCCTTTTATTCAGAAAAAAAACTAAAAGCACGAAACGCTTCATCTTGATTAGATTTAGATAGGTCATTAACTTTTAATTTTTACAAGAAGGCTTATACCAAAATTCACAACCAGAACTTTCCTCTCCTAGGCATACCATAATGGCCTTTATGATCACTAAAAATTAATTTTACATTGTCATGTAAATATTTTTTTCCTAAGTAATTGTTTGTAAATAAATGGGTATTAATTCTTTTCTTTTGTAATACTGTCTATGCAATTTTGGGAAACGGGAAACCATAGTTAAGAGACTGATTAATAATATATTATAGAGTTTTATATAAGACCTTCATTTGGGAAAGAAGTATTAATTTAATGATAAATTTGGTGACACGTTGACTTAAAGCAAACAAACCCCGTAAGAGCATGGCTAAAATAATATGCATAGTACACCACATAACGTATTATGCATATAGATATAGGTCAACAAATTGAGATTTAAGTTGCTCAATAAATTCTTCATATGGAAATATTGTAGGAAAACAAATTTCGTGATTTTTAGAGCTTTCTTGCTATTTTTTAAATATTTTTTTAAAAACAGTCCAGTTTTGATACTACAAAAGTGTCATTTCTGGGCTGTTTTTAAAAAATATTTAAAAAATAGCAAGAAAACCCTAAAAATCATGAAATTATATTTCCTACAAGATTTTGATATGATGAATTTATTGAGCAACTTAAATATCAATTTAATGACCAAATTAAATACAAATGACCCCATAGTACGTTATGTGGTGTACTATGCATATTATTTTAGCCATGCTCACCTCGTAAACATTAATTAAAGGCCTTATCAATACAATTCAAAATAATACTTGAAAGTTGTCGGTGCAATCCGACCCGAACCCGACCTGGTCTCGTCCGACCCGATTCAAGAACCGAAAGTTATCGATACAGCTCGACCTGAAACCTGACGCGGTCTCGCCCAACCCGACTTGTCACCCGAAAAAGACCGACGCGACCCGACCCATGACCCGAAAGTTGTCGACACATGACGATCCGAAACCCGACCCGACCTCACTTGAACCGACTCCAACCCGACTATTGTAAACAGTCAAACTAACCCGACTCAACCCAACTTGCCAACTCTAGTTGCAATGGGGTTATTGTGGCCGCAATCAATATTCTGAAAAATCAGAAGATTAACTGTCGAATCTCCTATATTCTTTGTGACATCAAAGAATCTTGTCGCGGTCGCAATAGGCTTGTATTTGAGATATTTTGCTTGGACTTTGATCTGACCTGAGTTGGAATTAATCCAAACAATATTTTACATTAACACGGATATATAGATAATTAATCATAATATATAATTAATATTAAATGACAGTATGCGAATGTAGTAATCATATAAAACGTAGTGCAAACTATTTATTAAAATTGACTTCTCAATTCCAACATAAACTCCTTAATTTCTACTGGACTATCATGCCCCAACTTCATTAATTGTTTCAACCAATTAAGTAACTCCTATTATGTCTCTTCACATCATTGGTCCATCAATCGTTAGTGGACACCAGTGTATTAAAAGATCCTAATTTTAACTTTTATTACTAGCCGGCGTCGACGTTTACTTGTCTGAATTTCTATTTCATTTTATACTATTGTAGTCGTATTCATGCATGAAAGATCAAATGCCTTTAAACAGTTGATATACGTCGTATCTAAACAGTTCAAAACACATAATGCATGGTTTGTTTTAAAATTATATATATATATATATTTTTCAAATGTGCATATTCTAGTATTGACTGTATTATAAAATATTTTTTAATTACGAGTGTTTTTATCTGACCTCATTATTTCATGCTAATAATGACTCTCATAACTTTGAAAGCTTACAAAAACTTTAATCATGAAAACGAATAAATTTGTATGGTCCGTCTAATCTCTTTATTGTTCAATTTTGAGATATTAAGGTCATTGAATTAATATATGACAACTTATTTTAGATAATCGTAAATTGTACCACTAAAAAGTGTATATAACAATTTTCGTAATAATAACACATCAGCACACTACTGTTTTATTTTGTTCTAGTAGGTTGATGTAAGACGGTAATATAATATTTTACTATGCAACGTATATAATGAATCTCCAAAACCGATGGCCGTCCTAGGATTCTTGTCAGGGATTCAAAATTTACGATTTTTTTTCAGGAGTTCGAAATGATGGTTATTCTTAAAAAAAATTATCATATATGGTCATTTGTAATAAAAAATTTCAAATATATGGTCATCTTTGAGAAAAACATGATATATATGATCATTTTTGAAAAAAAAATTCCAGGTGATTGGCCATTTTGCCGAAGGCCCAAAATCAGTAAAGGTCTAGTACCATCCGGAAGGTCCACAAAGGCTTGCAGGTACCCAAAATAGACAACGTGTACAAACAGCACATCCCGATAGAAACCCAACCAAAAGGGCATATCCCAAAATAGCATCCGGATTGGAACCGAATCTAGTGTAACTCCATTATGGAACGATCTAAGTAACTGCCCACGATTGATATCATGAACAAAACCGACATTACCAATATAAATACGCCTACGTCCAAGAGAGAAGGAGATCAGACTCTGAAGAACACAAAACACTACTAAAGAATTAATGACTCAAGAATTAATGACTCAAGAATAGACAGTTAACCTCTCCGGTTAACTGCTCTCCACCCATTTCCACCCGAGAACACCTACGGGCTATCTCCTAGATAGGCCGTAACAGCGACTGTGGGGAACAACTCTCCAACCGAATTAGCGAGGTTATTCAATGGCAAAACCACCATCAAGAGAAGAAATGACAAGAAGGAAGAGACATCGAAATCCTGAAATGAGGGAACTAGAGGGTATTCGCTATGGACCACCTACACCAACCGAGTCACAACTTTGTAGGCGACCCACCGAGTTAATGGCGCCTGCGAACCAACCTCCCTTTGAGCCTCTCCCACATACCCCCAGGGAGGAGCCTCCGCAGACGCCTCTCCCTCCGGCGGACACCCCACCTCGGCCTGGGGTAACATTTTCTTCTTTCCAGCAACACCCAAATAACCTTGGTAGACAAGTCGGCAACATGACAGAGCATCCGTTGCCAGATCCACGGAACCCAATCGGCAAGTCGGGAAAATAACCTTTGAAACACTCGAAGAAGATCCCCCCCCCGAGGATGGCTGTCGGGAAAGCCCCAGAACGAGGGACTAAGCCAGGTTTATGCAAGGACGATGCTTTCCAATCCGCATGGAACCCAATTCGACGAAGACTCAGTAGAGTCTCCCCCGACTGGAAGATACGAAACTAGGAGCCGATGAGTATCCCCGAAAATCTCTCCTGAACGAGTATTGGCCATGCAGAAAAGGCTGTCGGACATGCAGGAGCAAATTGAGTAGATAGACAACGGCAGAGGACGCCGCCGCCCCTTAAATTATGCCTTGGGATCATTATCAGACGACATCTATACATTCCCGATGAAAGATTTCCGGGTCCCCATGAATCATTAGCAAACAAATCCCGTAAACATTAATTAAAGGCCTTATCAATACAATTCAAAATAATACTTGAAAATTGTCAGTGCAATCCGATCTGAATCTGACCTAGTCTCGCCCGATTCGATCTAAGACCCGAAAGTTGTCGATGCAGCCCGACCTGAAACCTGATCCGGTCTCACCCGATCCGACCTGTCACCCGAAAAAGACCGACGCGATCTGATTTGATACCCGACCTGACCTCGCCCGGTCTGACTCATGACCCGAAAGTTGTCGACACATGACGACCCGAAACCCGACCCGACCTCATCCGAACCGACCCCAACCCGACTATTGTAAACAGTCAAACTAACCCGACCCGACCCGACTTGCCAACTCTAGCTGCAATAGGGGGTAATTGCAGCCACAATCAATCTTCTGAAAAATCAGAAAATTAACTATCGAATCTCCTATATTCTTTGCGACATCAAAGAATCTTGTTTGATTGAACTTAAAACTCAAAATAATACTTGAAAGTTGTCAGTGCAACTCGACCTGAACCCGACCTGGTATCACTCGACCCGATCCAAGATTCGAAAGTTGTCGATGCAGTCCGACCTGAAACCCGACCGATCTCGCCCGACCCGACCCGTCACCCTAAAAAAACAACGCTACCCGACCCGAAACCCAACCCGACCGATGACCCGAAAGTTGTCAACACATGACGATCCGAAACCCGACCCGACATTACCCGATCCGACTCCAACCCGACTATTGTAGACAGTCAAAATAATCCGACCCAACCCGTCACCCTAAAAAAAACGACGCGACCCGACCGATGACCCGAAAGTTGTCAACACATGACGATCCGAAATCCGACCCGACTATTGTAGACAGTCATACTAACCCGACCCGACCCGACCCGACCCAACCTGACCGACTCGACTTGCCACCTCTGGTAGGAGACAAGAACTATGCAGCTATTTTTTAGAAGAAAAAACAAAAATATTTGTAAAATAAAAGTATTAATGTTGTAGTTTTCGATGGCTTAGAAAGGAATCCGTATCCGCTGGAATGGGCAGCTATTTCAGCACATAAATGGGCAGTTTTTGTGTGTTGTACTGTAGCAATTACTATGCGGACAGGGTCCGACGCTGTAGCAACTGTGAGAATTCAGGAGGGTATGCTGCTCATTCCAGTGGAGTACTCCAGGGGATGTGAATTCCTTAGAAAGGCCTAATGCAGGTTTTTTTTCTGTTGTTTAAAAGGCCTACATCATTGATACCGCTTTTTGTAAATTTTAGTTAAAATATTAATCTACAAAAACATTCATATGTCATATTTAAAAATATGCATTAGTTATACCGATCCGTTGCAATTTTCTGAAAAAAAACATACATCACTAATATTAATTCTTTAAAAAATCACAAAAAAAAACCCTACATCAGTGATACATGTTTTTCTTGACCTTGGAAAACTAGCGAACCACTTTTTCACTTTATTTACAATTTTATTGTTTTTTTTGAAAAATAAAATAATACAAGAACTGTAACCACAATACTAAATAAATAAATAAATAAATAAATAATATAAAATAAGTAGTAGTAATAATAAAAAAAAAATAATGCATAAATTGAGCCAACGACTTGACCTGGCTGAAGCTGACCCTGCGACCACTTCTGGAAAGAGAAACATTAACATCAAAGAAACCAAATCATATTTAAGGACTGTGTGTGTGGGAATCGAAGACTTGACTTTGAACACCTGATTAGTCGGATTAGGTACATCCCTGAATTCAATACATCATTTCATTTAATTGTGTAATGATTTAAATTATTATAATGATTTGAATTATTAGATTAATAAATTACATGCTTTTTCTTATAATTTAATTATTTATTTCATTTTTATTTATGTAATTAAAAAATAATAATATAAGTCATCAATCCGATAACTTAAATTATAAATACACAATTCCCATAAATATATCTAACTCTAATCCTGATTAGTCGCGCACACATCGAATCTAGGTGAAGTTATATATTACAAATTTGGCTGCTCAATTTTATTTCTAAGTTACGCGCCTTGCAAGCTTTTATCTCTATTTATTATTTTTTTATTTTATTGTAATTTATGACTGAGAATGTAAAATATGTTTTAAGTATTATTTATATAAAAAAAACCTAGATTTATTAGAAGTTTAGCAAGCCATATTATTAGAATTTTAGAATACTGGTGTAAAAATAGTAATGATCAATCTTACTTGAAAGATAATCTCATTATGTCACAGGATGTTCAGGATTTGTCAAGACATACTCAAGAAAGAGTAAACTTGATGGTGATGGAGCATGTGGAGGAAGTGCAAGTGAGGCAAGATGTGCGAGGACATTTGTTTGGAAGAGGCCGCTGTCTTGATCTGTTGTCTTTTCATGGGTGATTTGCGAAAAAATATTGTTTTTGGAAGTAAACTGTTATTTTTTGGTGTGTTATCATCATAATAATGTGGGATTTGGATTTTTTTTATTTTTATGGTAGGTGGTTTTAGATACTGATATCTAGTTATTTATTGATAGTGAGATTTAGTTATAGCTTATTTTGATATAAACTGAAATTAGGTCTTTTTTGGGGAACTAGTAGCTGTATTAAGGACTCGTTTCAATGAAACAGGTGGGTTTTCCCCACTCTTTAGTAAAAAAAATATATATATAACAGAAGGAGGTGAATTCATAAACATTACCAATGGGATAAACTAATAATTTAAAATTGTATATTTAATATTCATTATTCTTTAAGTATGGAGCAAATGTAAAAATCAATTGAAATCATTTAATTTGAAAAAAAAATAGAGGTCAATCTACCCAATTCTATCCACATAAATTTAACTCGATACAAAGATAACGTATAATAACATCAATTTTATTAAAATCACAAAACATATTTTCTAATTTGAAATTCATAAATAAATAAAAATAAATATATAATAAACAAAATTTTGTTACATCATCCTATGAAGGATAACGGTAATTTGTCACCCTGAAAATTAAAAGGTGGCGCTATTTGAGCGCAACATTTTAGATATTGAGAGCTGAGAACGCAACATATCTCTTCAGGCATATACCACTGCAGAGATTACAAAGTTTGTTCTCCAATTTGAGAACATGCTGGACATCTTATCTTTTGGAAGGGTTGTCGGGCATTTCCGCTATGTCCTTGCAAGGGATGTATAGGGAAAGAAGGCATGCGGCGATGGTGGATATAATAATCATGGGCTGGCGCGACTGAAGTATGGATCCTTCCTATCTGGATCCGACCTGGAATCAAAACATTGTGGCACATTTTAACCCAAGGCAAGATCATCAGAATGATCTTCAACCTTTCAACCGTCAAGAAGGGTCCTCATCCTCTTCTTCATCCATCCAAAATATCTCCTTGAATGGAGAACTCACGGCCAAGGCTCTGGCCAGTCAACCCACGGTGGCAGAAAACTCCTCTCAGTCCCAACCTGATCTGCTAGCACGAACCCAAAAGGCTCTCGTTCCTGTCATATTATTGAGTGAACATGAAGAAGAAGAGGAAGAGAACTCAAGTCGGCCTTAGCCAGGTCAAGCTCACTCTGACCAAAAAGTGGAAAAGATGGAGAGGACCTTGCAACAGCACATGCAAGACAAATAGGGTGCCATAGACATGGAGACTGATGAGTGTGAGAGGATGATGAAGAAAGTAGACTCTCAAATTGGAACATACACTCTATTGGTAGATTTCATATTCAAACATGACAATTCCAGATGCACACTGACATGAGTCTACGGCCCTTGCATTGTAGCCAGACACCACCTTTTATTTGCTGAGTTACAAGGGAACAAGCCGACAATTGGTAAACCGTGGATGGTATTTAGGGGACTTCAATCAGACGATTCACTACAGTGACTTATCCAATGTGGCGAGAAGGCCAAACCCCACCTTCACACATCTTCTACACAATCTTAGGCTGCTAGATCTCCCACTACAAGGCAGACAGTACACGTGGTCCAATGGAGACAGACCAGTTTCTGTCAGACTTGACAGATTCCTGATCAACGCTGAGTGGATTAGTTTCTTCCCTAATATTCAACAACAGCCCTGGCCACCATACTCTGAGATCATTGCCCCTTGATATGCATCTGTCAGGGTAAATTTCAGCTACCGAACACTTTTCATTTTGAGAACTTATGGCTCTTAAAATCAGATCTTGCTCAACTTGTCTGTGATGAATGGACTACACAGCCAACTGCAACAAATCCTATGGAGTTAGGAGAAAAGTTGACCAGCTGAGAAAGGCAATCAGAAAATGGAATAAGGAAAGATTAGGAAACATTACACACCGGTCAGAACTTTGTCATACAATCCTGCTTTGGCTTTATAGAGCAACGAAACTCAGGCTTATTTCCAACCTTGAACATCTTCTCAGACAGTTGATCACAAACAGACTGCAGTACGTATCTAAGGACGAAGAGAAACTCTGAAGGCAAAGGGCAAAAAGAAATTGGATCAAGCATGGGAATAAAAATACAGAATTTTCATGATGCGACTTCTTCGCAAAAAAAAATCGTAACACCATTCATCAGATCTCTGATGGATACAACGATGACAGATGAGAATGAAAAGGCGATAGTTATGCACCATTTATTGTCGTCAAAATGAACAATAGTACAGTTAGATGAATCCTTCTGAGGCAGCAACTGGAGGATCTAATCTAGCCTTTGTCGGAGGATAAGCTATGAAGGGCAATCCACAAAGGAGGTAGGAACATGGCACTTGGTCCAGACGACTTTACAGCAAAATTCTATCAGAAATTTGCTGATATGCTAGTACCGAATCTCTTAGGTGTGTTTACGCTGGTCATGGCGCAACCACAAATAACTTTGCAACCACTCAATGATCCTTACATTGCACTTATCCCGAAGAAAGTGGCAGCCACATTTCCCTCTGATTTCAGACCAATCAGCCTCACAAATGGAATACATAAAATCTTCTCTAGAATAATGGCTGCAAGGATTCAACCACTAATGCAAACTCTCGTGTGTCAGTCTCAAACCATCTTTGTTAAGGGTAGAAATATACTTGAGGGTTTCCAATATGCACAACAAATGGTTCATGAGAAAACAAGGCAAGGTTCTAGATTGACACTAATGAAGGTGGCTTTTAGGTAGGCTTTCGACTTAATAGAATGAGATTTCCTGATGCAAGTTCTGATTTCAAAGGGCTTACCACGAGAATGGTGTCATTGGATACGCCACCTCTCATTGTCAGGATCATCTAGAGTTATTCTAAACTCTGTTGCAGGAAAGAAGATTGCACTAAAAAGAGAGGGTAAGGCAGGGACCCAGTTGCACCCTACTTATTCATCCTATCAGTTGATTTCATGCCAGTATGGATGGACAAACTTGATGGCCTTGGCATGCTTACACCTCCTTTGTCAAATGCTAGACAATATCTCCCCTATGTAGATGATATACTTCTACTACTGCAACCAACAGACCAACAAATCAAACTCATGGGACTTCTCTTGGATATATTCTCCTTACTCTCAGGACTGCATATAAGCCGTCAAGAGTCTGCACTACTGCTGACAATGGCACCACTGTTCATGACAAGCAGGCTTGTGAGGCATGTTGGATTTCAAGTAACTCAGTTCTCGATCTCCTATCCGGGACTGACCCTCAAGGACACTAGGCTAACTAGATCGGACTATATGCCCCTCATTGAGAAAGTCCAGCGACGATTATCAGGTTGGAAAGCATCCATCCTCTCCATTGGGGAAAAATGATGTTGGTAGATGATGTATTGTCTGCAATTCCAATATATCACATGACAGTCATCTTGTTCCTGAATTGGATCAATAAGCCTTAGATAACATAAGAAGAAGGTTTCTCTAGCATGGGCACAAAGACCAACAAGACGGTAGGGGCCTATACATGGTTAATTGATCGCCGGTAATACTGCCAAAGAACAGGAGAGGACTGGACCTCAGAAACATCGGCATTGCAAAAATATCGCTACTGCTGAGGTGGATCTAAAAGTGGTACAACTCAAGACAAGATTGGTGGATATCTGCAAACTCACCTCACTCTCCTCCATGGGAAGATGCAAGAGCTTCACAATTCTGGAAATCCATTCCTAAACTCTTACCGTACTTTTGGGCTTGTGAGAGTACATATCTAAATACGCAGCACATCAGATGGATAAATGGATCGGATGTGTACACAGCATAATCAGCATATCACTTTCTAAAGGCAACGCCAATGCTACAATCAAATCTCAGATTTATCTTGAAGAGTAAGGTCCCTCCAAGAGTTAAGATTTTCATTCGGCTCATGATTCGTAACAAACTCACCACGACCGACAATCTGACAAAGAATGGGTGGCAATTAATGAACTAATGTCACATGTGCAAGATGGATGCGAAGTCAGTGAAGCATCTCTTCCTTACCTATGAGTATGCTAGCCATACGAGAAGATACATCCTTGATATTGTCACTTTGTCCAAAGATGCCAGGACATCCTTTTTCATCTCTCCGGAAGCTCACGAGCGCCTACTTCTCTCACCACCCCCATCATGGAGTGATCTCGGCATCAGCCCTCTTGGCATCGATGTCCGCCAATCTGGTCGCGCCCTTAACAGAAACTCCATAACCCTTAACATCAATGCCTCTTTGAAGTTTGAAGCGTAGAATCAGATCAATTGATCAAAGATTGAGCATTGATATAACACCATCTACTCCATCTTCTAAGTTGTCAGATCCGTTCACGAACTCTCTCCTCCTTTCAATTAAAAAAAATTTCTTGATTCTTCCTTGATTTGCCCTTTTTGATTGTGAGATCGGTGTTGGATCACATGATTGAAGTAATCGATCAGGAGCCATCTACTATGTGTTGGATCAGATAGATTCTTGATCAAACCATTCATTCTTGATCGAACAAGAGGGATGACTCTCAATGAAAGCATATATGAACGGAGGTTAGTGTCTCGACATAAAGTAGCTTGGGTCGAGAAACTTTCGAAGTATCATAATTCTAGAGACAAAGCAAAAGAACAAGACAAAGAGACAACAAGAGAAGAAAGTGCGTTGATTAGTGAGAGAATGAATTCGGCCCTTTTTCAGTACAAAGTTATTCTATATATAGTTAGTAGGTTAGTAAATACATATCTAGGTTATGGACTAACGAAGGCTGAAGCCGAATGTAGATTTGATGCGTATCATAGATGAACAATTTTATAATAAGTAACGATTTGGATTAATGACTTCATTATGCAAGTCAGCCGCGCGTATTAACCTTCGCACAATTAGTTTATTCATTAATTCGCATCAATAGGTTGGAATCAATAACAGTTATCAATTTGGATACCTCCTTAGCATTGTCGACCTAATTACATTTATATTTAGCGTTTCAGTATGTGAAGTCATCACATTAATAGTTAGTTGGAATGATCAAAGTGATAGTAACTAGCTAAATAGATTGCTACTAGTACTAAATATATAATATAGAAATGGATTAAGCCGAGTCCACACAAGCCGCACATGGAAGTAATTATTAAGAATAATTATCTTGATACGCGTTTTTTTGTTGTCTTTGTACATGTTCCCCGAAGCTCAAACGACTCGTGAGAATTCAACCGAGTCGAAGTCTTTATCTATTGTTTTAATTTAGTGTGCTTCGCTAATCGCTAGGCGTACACTCACAACAAAACTCATTTAACTCCAACAAAAATAATTTCAATCGAACACCTTACAGTTATTAGGTGATGATGAAATCGATAGAATATTATGTGGGAATCTAAATATAAATATAGACCTTGCTGACCCATCAGTCTACAATTGAGCAACCATTTTGGGGGTTAATTAGCATCAACTCGTAGTCAAGTTCTTTCCCTGACCCTCATTCTAAGTATAAATATATCTCCAATTAGGCAATAACTGATACTATAAGCACTCAAGAAAACATAGAGATCCCCATCCGTTTCTTCCAAATAGAAGAATCTAAATTCAAAATGGTTATGGTATGTATAATTTAGCCTCGAGTTTGAGTTTGAGTTTGATTTTATATATACATGCCATAGGATCGAGGTTATAATCTGTTCTAGTGCATATATACAACAGAGTAGTTTTTAAAATTTCTGTTTACATCTTGTTAGAGATGTAGGTGCTTGTGTTTCAGTATTCTTAACCAAATTAATTAGAGAAGGAAAACAACTAAAGAACAAATTTTCTTCATGTATATGCATGTTATCTGATATAAGGAAGTCCATTTTGCTTCACTTAATTTTTAATGAAGTAATTGAAATCTCAACCTATATTAATTTTGTCCCCTTTACTTTTGTTTCAGCAAAAAGTGGTGATCCAATTATCCATGAAGGACCAACGGGAACGCACAAAGGCACTAAAAGCAGCTACCAGCATGGCTGGTATCATATCCGCGTCAATCGACGGTGACAAGATTGTGGCCGAGGGAGACGGCATCGACTCAATTCTCCTGACAACTCTACTAAGAAAGAAATTTAAATGCGCAGTACTAACAAGTGTTACATCAGGTGATGAAAAGAAGATAGAAGATGAGGCCGGAGGCCAATCCAAGACGCAGGAGCCGGTGGTGTTACCGCAATATTATGTGGTGCCTCCTGCTTATCCTTGCTATGCTTATGAAGTGAGCCCTGCCTTTTGTAATATCTTGTAATGTGACCATAAATGAATAGAAATATATACAGATCGATATAGGCACATGCTTGGTATATATGAACAAGAGTAATACCGATTTCCATTTTCTGTCCACTCTCAATATCTCATTCGAGTTTTCCCTCAAAACTAGAATTTCATGGAATTTCAACACAATTAATTAATCTCTTCATGGAGAACCGGTTCCCGAGCAATCTTACTCAACCTCCATCTTCCCTTCATACTACAACACACCATCCGGCATCCAAAACAGAGTAGCCCAAAACAGAGTACGTACTACGTACTAATCCATGAGCCAATTAATTAATGCAACACACTTAATAAATATTAATAAATTTCTCTGAGGTTCTTTCGGCAAAACTAATATCGTGCCCTTGCGTTGCGACGGGTGATTTTAAAATGATAGGTTAATCAATAATTTCATTCTTTAAATTATTGCACAATCCAAAACAAATTCAGTGGTAAACTAATTAAATCATTGCATCAAGAGAATGTTATATAATCCTTTTATAATTAATCATGACACATGAGTTATAATCCAAAAGATGATTAATACACAGAAGCTAAGAATGACTAACTAAAAATAATAATAAAATAATACTACTAAGCAATGAGCAACATCACAACTAAAGCAAATTATTTATGTACCTTGTAAAGTTATGAAGTAAATAGTTCAATTCGTTGAAAAGCAATTATGAGGATAAGATATGCATTTAAATGTGTTCTAAATGCTGACATAAATGGGAAATATAGTGTACAAATCAGAGAACTAATATAAATGAGAAAATTAACTAAAATGAACAAAAGCAAGCACAATAAATTTCAAAACACCTCCTTCTGGAAATTCATCAACTTGAAATGCTGAGCAACGGGAGCATAAATGTAGCGAAAAAAAATAAATGTTTAAAGCTGTTGCTATCAATAAGTATGGACGGTGTACAACCCAATAAAGAGTACCAGTATCATGAACTTCAGACTATACTATTGTTTTAATCGTTATCTATATTAAATGATAAAATGATACTAATTTGCATAATGACGTATTTAGAGGTACCACAATAAGACATATTTCAAACAAAAAATTCAAGTAAGAGAGTATATCAAGTAAAAGCAAAGAATGAAGGATAAGCACCTAAAGCCGAAAACCATATTTTAGTTATTCCTCGAAGCAATTTTGGAGGGCTCCATTTCAATTTTCAAATTATTTGTATATATGCTACAAAGATCGATAAATATTTCACGAATTACTTTCTTGGCAAAAAGCCTAAGTTTTCTCTCCTTCTCAGGGAGGTGCTCGTACCACGACTTCATCAAGTAAAATATACCACATGTACCAGCACATCATATACCAGTATTGGTACAGGTCTGCCGTTATGCTACACAAACTAACCAAAAAAATCACAATTCATTACACTAATGCCAAAAAAGGAATGCCTCAAGCACATAACACTAAAAGTATACAAAATAAATAATAAAGAAAGAGTAACAAATTAACATGGCTCCATAGTTAGCATTATGGTCAAAATCAAGTAAATCCATACAAGTAAATTCATACGGTCGAAAGTAACATAGCATATATAAAACCATGACTGTAAATTCATCTGATTACATTAAAAAAACTGGAATAGTAGAACCTTTGCTAGCAGTAGTTTAATTTACCAGAAAGGATAAAATTTGGAAATTTTAATATAACCTGAAATTGCTACATGTTTGCAACAGGTTAATTGCTAAATTGATTGTTGGGGGCAGCCCATGCATTTTGAAAAAAAAAATCAGATTTTGAAGGATGATTTAGCACAGTATAACTCGTGTGATTTAGCAAAAATAGTTTTTCAAAATGCATGGGCTGACCCCAACAATCAACTTAGCAATTAAATGAACTATTCACAAAATAAATGAACTAATTCGACCTCTCTTATGTGCCTAGAAAATATTTTGGAATACTAAAGTTTAGCTTTAGTCAAGACATCATAGTTATTTATATTTGTTCAAAATTTCAAACTATAATTCTACGCTTCTTGTTCTCTATATATGAGCACAAAATTAAATCTGGAGAGGTGCATCAGACCCGATAAGTGCTTTGCATTCTTGTTTCTCAAGCAGAAAGAAGCTGATAGTTATGAAGAATGGTATATAAAACAAGTCGGCTTCCTCTTGTCTGTACAATCTTTTGACATTCTTCAATAGTCTCTCAGACTCTGGGCAATCAAATCCCTCCACAGCCAGTAGTCAATTGAATGCTACATTTTACAAAATGAAGACAAATGATAGATCAAACAAACAAATTCAATTTATCATTCCTCAAGGCTGGTCAAATTACATATAGCAGAGATAGTTGTACTTTCACATAAGGTCACTTGTTTTATGTCAAATGCATAATAGTGTAAAGTAAGGCCACAATGGGCTTAGTTGTGGCATCAATATTGCATTATCTGGATAGTTGAACAAACTTAGATTCATGTTAAAATAATAAACTTAAGTTGGGCAGCATTGCATGACTGAGGTGAGGTCAGATTGAGGCTTAATGGAACATTTTGGAGCTAAATTTAATTTGAAGCACAACAAGTTAACAAGGGAACTACACCTAGTGATATCAGAAAATTCAAATATTTCGATTGTTACCCATGTTAACATACATACAAAGACAATGAGAAGCAACACAGAGTTTATATAGCTTGGCGCAGGAAAGATCACATTAGCAAGTAAATCAATGTATTAGCTTGTTTAGTTCTAGAAACATGTAATTAGAAGGCAGATGCCTATTTAAGGAAATGTAATCAATTCAATCAATGTAATGGAAATCATTATACAAATTCTATTCTCTCTCTCTCTCATTCTCTGATTGCTTTCAACCCAGGCGAACACAAAAATGCTATTGATATAGCAAAATTTAAGTTGGCACTCAAACTGCCAAATTAAACCATACATGTTCAATTAGTCAAGGGAGCTGATACAGTGATACACAATTTGATATGCAATTGATACGCTTGTCTATTTCGTCCTAAAATTCTCTCCATTTTTTACAAACTGTTCTCTCCAGTTAATTTGTAATGCATATTAATTTATTTATAATGCATATTAATTTATTTATAATTTGTAATGCATGTTAATTATTTTGAGTTACGATTTGTAATGCATGTTAATATATGATTCATTTCGTATATATGCGAATTTGTAATGCATATTAATTTGTTTGTAATGCATATTAATTTATTTATAATTTGTAATGCATGTTAATTGTTTTGAGTTACGATTTGTAATGCATGTTAATATATGATAGATTTTCATTTTGTATATATGCGAATTTGTAATGCATATTAATTTGTTTGTAATGCATATTAATTTATTTATAATTTGTAATGCATGTTAATTGTTTTGAGTTACGATTTGTAATGCATATTAATATATGATAGATTTTCATTTCGTATATATGCGAATTTGTAATGCATATTAATTTGTTTGTAATGCATATTAATTTATTTATAATTTGTAATGCATGTTAATTGTTTTGAGTTACGATTTGTAATGCATGTTAAGATATGATAGATTTTCATTTCGTATATATGCGAATTTGTAATGCATATTAATTTATTTATAATGCATATTAATTTTTTGGTACATATTCATATTTTCCCAGTTGTTATGCATGTCATTACAGCAAGCATGCATATTAAATTGACTAACATGCATAAAAGAACAAAATTAAATTTAAGATGCACAAAAACTAGAATAACAACAATAACACCAGAAATAACTTGCATAATAACAAATATAACATGCATAGCAACAAAAATAACATGCATAACAACAACTAAATAAGTATGCATGTGTTTTTCAATTAACATGAATAACAACCAAATAAGTATGCATAGTAAATTAACCAACAAGCATAACAACAGAAAAATGAAGTTTAACATACATAACAACTAGAATAAGTAAGTATGCATAATAAATCAAATAACAAGCATAACAACTAGAATAACATGCACGACACTAGAATAACATGCATAACAACTTATAACAAAAAACAAGTATGCATAGTAAAATCAATCAACATGCATGACAACTAGAATAATATGCCTGACAATCATATTTTGTATGCTGACGTTTTCAATTAACATGCATAACCAAATTAAGTATGCATAGTAAAATCAATCAACATGCATGACAACTAGAATAACATGCTTGACAACCATATTTTGTATGCTGGCATTTTCAATTAACATTTATTACCAAATTAAGTATGCATAGTAAAATCAATCAACATGCATGACAACTAGAATAACATGCCTGACAACCATATTTTGTATGCTGGCATTTTTAATTAACTTGCATAACCAAATAAGTATGCATAGTAAATCAACTAACATGCATGACAACTAGAATAACATGCCTGAAAACCATATTTTGTATGCTGACGTTTCCAATTAACATGCATAACCAAATTAAGTATGCATAGTAAAATCAATCAACATGCATGACGACTAGAATAACATGTCTAACAACCATATTTTGTATGCTGATATTTTCAATTAACATGCATAATCAAATTAAGTATGCATAGTAAAATCAATCAACATGCATGACAACTAGAACAACATGCATGACAACCATATTTTGTATGTTGGCATTTTAAATTAACATGCATTACCAAATTAAGTATGCATAGTAAAATCAATCAACATGCATGACAACTAGAATAACATGCCTGACAACCATATTTTGTATGCTGGCATTTTCAATTAACTTGCATAACCAAATAAGTATGCATAGTAAATCAACTAACATGCATGACAACTAGAATAACATGCCTGAAAACCATATTTTGTATGCTGACGTTTCCAATTAACATGCATAATCAAATTAAGTATGCATAGTAAAATCAATCAACATGCATGACAACTAGAATAACATGTCTAACAACCATATTTTGTATGCTAGCGTTTTCAATTAACATGCATAACCAAATAAGTATGCATAGTAAATCAACTAACATGCATGACAACTAGAATAACATGCCTGAAAACCATATTTTGTATGCTGGCATTTTCAATTAACATGCGTAACAACATAAATAATATGCATAACAGCAGAAATAACATGCATAACAAATATAACATGCTTTTCAGAGAAGAATCAATCGGAACAATGACGCGATGAAGCAGTTTTCAAATAGGAAAGAAAATGGAACTGTCCGGTTGTCAAGGTGAAAAAATTTCTAGAGGTGTCCATTGAATGGAGACGTCCATTCGGTATCAAATGCGTATCAAATTCGGTATTCCCAGAACATTTTCCATTAGTCAATGCACAGGGCTTCCATTGGATGTCAAATTTGTAGTTTCCTTATAAGTATCTCTAAAAATCTTAAGAAAATCACATGTAAACTTTGATGGCATTTCATATATATAGACCTGGAGCACTCGAGACCCGATGCACGGACCATAGGACAATCCATAAAGCCTCTGCTTTTCCCTCGTTGATACGAAGACATCATTCAATTGCATAGATGAAGAGGTAGCATAGCAAAGGGGATTATTCATTTATTACAATTACGTCCTATTTATCAAAGGATAGAAGCTTCTTCCACCATGAAAAATCCAGCGTCATGCTCTCGTGCCCATTTGTTCATCTCCATCACTGTCTCACACAAGCTGGTGCCATCCTAGTTCTGTATTTGACTTAGTGATTTTTCCCTTGTACAAATAAATAATTTTGGGGATCATTTATTTTGTATTTGAATTAATAATGATGGTATTGTCAATACTTCACCATTGTTCATTTTTTATAGAGTCTACTCATGATGCTCGTTCTTTGATTTTTTTTTTTTTTTTTTTTGTAATTAGGAGTACATAATGCTAACGAAATATGTGAATCAAAGATCTAAGTAGACAACGTGCGAAGCTAATATCAGAATGATGCGAATCAAAGATCTATTTATATAGAAATGGATTTTGTAGTGAAAAAGTATGTACCAATTCCAATTGTCTAGCAGGGAAATTAAATGGATAGGATGCGGTGATCCTCTTCATTCTTCATGGGACATTGATTTTCTTGTTGGTTGGTTATGTCGGAAGGGGTGCGGCGATCCTCTCCTAGGGTTATTGTGACACCCCGAAAATATCGATCCAGTGGGGGTGCTCAAATCCATAGTATCCTCACAGCACATGTCCAGACTTGTCAACCTACGTCGTCAAAAGAACAGAAAACAACAGAAACAAAACGGAGTCAGCTATAAAGCTCAGTAATCGGTTATTTTACGACGCGCTTCTCCTTAACAGATTTTAACAATAATTCAATGTAATATTTCAAGCTCACATGCAAATAACATCATAAACAAACGAATATCAACAACCGACAGAAGAAATGAATGTAATATGTCTCGACTTTATATGGTATCAACAGGTACTATCGAATCAACCTATACTAATCTTGGTCTGGTATTTCGGTTCAGATTCATATCACGTAGCAATTCACACAATTTCGAGACATTTCCTATTTCAAACAAACACATGTCAAATCATTGACCTAACGTCATCGTTAGGCCCAAAGAAGTAATATAATCCCCTATCCCAACCGGTACTAAACACAGAAGGGGACAGTTTCTATATGCGCATAAAGAACCTGTTTTGCGAAGTCAGGTTGCGATCCTCGGCCTTCGTATATTACCTTTACAAATCCAGTACAGTCAGACCCATAGTGTATTATGTGGCATCATATCGAATTCATTTCTAGAATTTCAATTACGGAGAACAGTCAATACGATTAACCACTCAAATAATGCAGTTCAACTAATGCAATTGAATCGAATATCAAAATGCATGATAAAAATAGATGAAACAATCAAAGTCCATTTCAAAACAAATCACATACAATTCAATTCACAATTTCAATCTGAATCACACATTCAGATCATATAGTCAAAGATCAAAATACAAGTTAAGGAGAAGTCCGGTTACCTGATAAGAAAACACTTCGTATACTCTAGTCGTATTTCGACGATGCTTGAATTCAGTGTGACGTGAAATCGAACATATCCAATCAAATAGCCTGTCAAATTAGAGAATGATGTTCAACGTCTTTCTAATCTAACTTGGTACCTCATGTATTTGTGTTTTAATTCCAAAAGGGTAAACGTGATGAATCAAGTGAGTGTGATATTAATCAACTAATTAAATATCTCTTCTTCCTCTTTTCTTTTTATAAATCTAGAGTGGACATTAAGGTCATTCATAATTAACTTAAATACATATGTGTCTAGTACATAGATACCTCTATTGTTCATTTATCAATTAACCAAACTTTCAATAATTTACTCATGAATAAAGAGAGTAATTAACATATGTTTCCTGTTTTCGCCCACTAGAAAAGAACAAGTACAATTCAGATTTGCATAAGAAAAATAGAACAATGGAACCTTAGCTCGAGTTTGAGAGCAAGGAGAGATCAATTAACAGCAAGGTGATCTTAGAAAATGAGAAAGGGAGATTGCCTTGCTTATTTTCATGATGATGGAGGCAGCGCCCATCCTTATCCCTCTTCTCCTCTTCCTTCGGCTCACATCAGCAAAGAGAGAAACAAAGAAAGGAAATATCAGGAAGGATTTTAGATAGAGGAAAATAGTTGCTTTGTTGCCTTCTTGTGACTTCGGTGGAGCAGCACAGCCAAGGAAGCATGAGGCTTCCTCTGTCTTGGTTCGCCAGAAACAAAAAGGAAAAGAAATGGAAAGAGGTGAGCGGTGGAATGCTCCAGAGAAGGAAATATATTGATGCTAATTTATCTTTTTATTGGATTTTTACAAAAGTTCCCTTGTAAGTTTCATATTTTGAGAAAAGGTCCTTTGTGCTTAATACATTAAATGTCTCATGTTACACTTTAAGCCTTATAACATCTTTAATTACAAGTTGGTCCAAATAAAACATACCAAAATATATTGAAATAACTTTGGGATGTTACAGTTATGCAGATTATTTATTTATTTATTTATTTGAAAACAAGCAGGGTAAACACCCTTTTTCTGCCACTCCATTGGTTATGCAGATTATAAAAACCACTAAAACTCTTTGATTAGTAAAGTGAATTCAATCAAGAGAGGCAAGATGAAGTGAAGAGGAGAGAAGAGATATCGAGAGGTTATGAAGACAATCAGGAATTAGGAAACAGATGATTTTGTAAGAGAGATAGAAATAGAGGAAATCAACAATCAGGAATCAGAAACTAAATTCAAGAAAAAATCATAAATAGAGGAAATCAACCAAACCAAGGCAAAGAGAAAACCTTATACAACTCGATTTGGCGAGTGGCCTTGCGGAGATGGTCTTCAAGGTGAAAGACCTGATCTTGGAGGCAGAGTTTTCACTCGTGGGGTAAAGAGGCGGAGGTTGCTCTGAGGGTGCACTCATGAGCATTCGTGAAGCACGACAGACAGTGGGGGCAATTGCTGGAGAGAAGAATCAGGACCGACGGTGGGGGCAATGGGACGATCGTACTGGGTGGAATAGAATAATCACGAAGAGCACACAACCATGAAGAATCGCAGAGACGGAGCATGAAAGAGAGAACAAGAGAGAGGGAACAGAGGCGGAGAATCGCGTAGAAGGAGCATGAAAGATGAAAGAGAAAACAAGAGAGAGAGGGAACAGAGGTGGAGAGAGAGGCATGGAGAGGGCACGGGAGAGAACTGGATCTAAGGCAATCGATATTCTATAGCGAGAGTACAAAAGTCCTTCGCTGATCAACCCACTTCGCAAACAACAGAAGATAATTTCAAACTTCTACACCGTGCAATAGAAATAATGCCACAAAGTTAACAAAAATGCTCTATCATAGGACTCAAATGAAATTCGAAAATTAAAAATTAAATCTTAATCGTTGTCAGATCAGCACAACATAGGTGTTTAGTAGTGCAGCAGAGAGATATACAGAGATGTTTCTACTTTCTTACTTTCTAGCAGCTGCGCCTGCGGTGTTCAAGTTCAACGCTTCGCCATCCCATCTCTCGTTTCGGTCTTTCATTTCTCTTGGTACCGTACGCCTCTCTTTCTCTCTACACCAAGCCATCAGCCATGGCGACCTCTCTCTCCTCCGCTGTTGGCCTCTCCACCCCAAAGCCTCTCTCTTTCTTCTCCAAACCCATCTCCAATCCATCCAATCTATCTTTCTCCTCTCCCATCTCCTTCCAACGACTCAAAATAAAAGCCCAACCCCAACCCCAAGACCAACTTTCTCTCTCTTCATCTCCGTCGTTCAATCTGCCTCTCCTCCCTCCAAAGTTGGTCGAAATCATTTCTCTCTTCCAATCAGTACCCGACCCAAAAACCCGGTACCAGCAGCTCCTCCACTACGGCACCCAATTGCCCCCTCTGGACTCGCATTATCAAACCGAGGCGAACCGTGTCCAGGGTTGCGTATCACGCGTATGGGTTCGTGCATATGAAGCGGATTCAGGAGGTGACAATGGTTCTGAACCCGTTGTACGGTTTGAAGCGGATTCAGATTCGCAGCTCACTAAGGGAATAGCTGCGCTTCTAGTTTTCGGGTTATCGGGATCGCCTGTTTCTTCGATTGTTCGTGTCACGCCTGACTTCATAGATTTGTTAGGCATTAGACAGAGTCTATCTCCCTCGAGGAATAGTGGGATGCTTAATATGCTTAAGCTCATGCAAAGAAAAGCACTTGAATTGGCTACCCAATCCGAAAATTCAGGTAACTTCAATGATTTGGGGAGTAAAGATGTGATATCAGGTGCTAATCCAGATGAAATTGTGGGAAAAGTAGACCTTAAAGAAGTCGGTTCAACTGGGAAAGATGTAGACATAGGTGTTATTGAAGAGGCAGATGTGATTTCTAGCTTGAATGGTGATGGTGCCTCAGTCCATGAAATGAATGAAAACCTCGAGAGTTCGAGCGGTGAATTTGGGGGGAGAAAGGAGAGAGTAAGGGATAAATTGGAAAAAGATTTGTCACCAATTGAATTGGAAATTGAGGATATATCCCATCTCCACAAAGGTCATGCTGCCATGATTGGAAACAGCAATGGAGAGACCCATTACAATGTAAGAATTGTATCAAAAGAATTTGAAGGGAAGAGTTTAGTTAAACGACATAGACTAGTGTATGGTTTGTTGGGAGAGGAGCTCAATAGTGGATTGCATGCTCTTTCAATTGATGCAAAGACACCATCTGAAGTTTAGTTCAAGTGAGAAGTTGGTGTGAGTTCATACTCCTTTTCTCTCTTTCAATTCTGAGAAATAATGTGTTTATTGTTGTTCAAAACTTTTAGATGTAGAATGGAGATAATTGTTTTGGTCTTTAGTTAGCTGAAATTTTGATCAAGGGAAATATACATTATATGCTGTAATAATCTTTCATAGAAAAAACTGAATCAATATTAGTTTGATAGCTATTTCAAGCATGAAATTCACAGAACTCTTGTTTGCTGTTCAAGATCCAAGTGAAAAATTGAAAATATATAGTATGTTCTCAACTGAACTATGGTTACGTCTGCATGCATTTTTGTCCAAAATATCCCAATTCTGTGGAATTCACATCCGGTAGAGAATACGGAATAGTCATCCAATGATTCAAATTAAATCTAGATTTGTGCGTGCGAATCTCGATGTAATGTGAATCATTTGGTGACTATTCCGTATTACGAGGTATCCAACCGGATATGGATTCAATTATGTGGTGCGCACCCTCACACTTCATGCACACATAATTAAGTTGTGATACTTGTGTCCAAATATAAGTGTAAAGAAATTAAGCTGGCAACGGATGAGAGCAAAATAGAGTATACCTGCTAATGGAAACAATTTGACGAATGGTATTTGATGATGATCATCCACCAGTTCCATTGTATCATGTATGAACTTTGAAAATCTCGTGACATTTGTGATTCTTATATTAATCTGAACTTCTTATACATATTACATTGAGATAGAATAGCGTGGAAACATTTGCAAATTATCTTTTTTAGTTCAAAGATTTGATTCAAGTTGCTCAATAATTCTTAATATAAAAATCTTGTAGGCTATCAAATTTTATTTTACTTGAAAAATAAAAACGATGGTCAATTTCTAATATTGAACAGTACTGACATTCAAAAATATTTTAAGAAACTAACAAGAAACATTTAAAAATAGAGTAAGTAGACATCTTACAAAATTTGATATGAAGATTTTTTTTTAAGCAATTTAAATTAGAATTTTGGATTGACGGACTCAGAAAGATATAACTTGGTCTGAAGACCTAATGCAAACATTTTTTCGCCAGTCAATTCAATTTCTTTTACATTCATAAAATAAGGTAATATAACTAGGAAGCAGTGGATTGCTAATTGTTAGCAGGTCTATTTTTTTTTTCTCAAATTTGTATGAATGACCTAACAAGAACAATAGCATGCAAGCATAGCATCCTTAACGAGTTACGGCCTTACTGGTTACACTTTTTTTTTTTTGAAATTCTTGCCAGAAGCTGGCAAGCTCTTACTGGTTACACTTACAGATAGTAAAGTAGCCAGAGAGTAGCACCTTTCGCTACTTGATGAAAAATATTTATCAGCCCACAAATGCTGCTGAAGGGGAAAAAAAGAATAAGAACTGTACTTGCCTGTGCTAGTGTTCTTGAAATGGGTACAAAAAAAGCATACAAACAAAACCTAAAGCTCTAATATGTAGGCTGATGAAGTCATATACCCTCATCACAGACAAGTTCATTTTACAGAAAATTATAATAATAATATTAAGAAAACTGAATTTGACATCATCATGTGAATAAATGGGGAACAAGGAAAAACCTATGAACATCTAGCTACTGCACTGCAGGTAACCCTGTATACAACATCCATGTATTAGTTTTATTCCGCCAACACTTCCCTAGGTCCCAAACATCCATTACACACATTGACAACACCTCTCACCAAGCCTATTACACTCCAATCAAAACAGCAAAAAGAGAATGCCTCACCCCAAGCATCATACAAGCTAGAGTTAAACACTACGAAAATTAACACAACTATTCCAAAAAGTATCAACCCATCTGTCAGGTTTCAAATGGTTCTTCCAGAAGATGTTATCATGTTCCACATAGTGCCGCTCCATTTCCAGACAAATGTAGAGGATTCAATGAAGAATAAAGACAAGCATTTGCACGTGGCAGAAATATCGAAAGAACTAAAGCAGATGGCGAAGCTGCTGGTTCTCCTGACGTAGTGACTGCACTTCTTTTATTAGAAGTTCTTGCTTTTCCAGTAACTCGGAAATTAAGCTTGTCATATTCGTCTGTGAGAGAGATATTTATTAACTGATATGAGATTTCACTTCCACAATTAATTCCAGGTACAGTTGTACAACACTTATTCCTATGCAGGGTTACTGCTTTCATGTCATTTTATCCTGAACAGTACCCATACCCATTTATAATTTGGACTCTCAAAAACTTGTATAAAAAGTGGACTTAATAAAAATTGCCCATGTCATAATTTATTGGCTTCACTCCATTTAATCATTTAACCTTTAAATGACCATGTCACCATTAAATGCAGTAAACACCTTTAATAGCTTGACTATACATACATCACACATAAGAAATTATGAAATATATGATGCAAGCTTTACCATTCATTACAACTTCAATCAGTTATTCTTAGCGGCCTTTGATAAAACATAAAATAAAACTAGTGAATGAAGTTTCATATAAAACCAATAAACAAGGCCCAACAACACGTCCATAAACCTTTTCTACTTCTAAACTTTGTTGGCCTGAGTTGAAAGACATTGTTAAGATTGTCAACTTAGTTATCAACACTGAAAACACATTGACGTGTTGTTTTATATTGTTTTCAATGACTTCTGAACTGTACGAGCATTACGCCTCAATACCCAAATACACAATTCTGTATATTTGTATTAGAAAACATATTTGTAGTCCTGGGCCTCCTGGCTTTCTACACTTGTATTGATATCCATAACCCTATCCAGAACAAATTCTATAAAACCTATGACCTTGCATATGACTCCATTAAGCCCCGTTAAATCTAATTATCCCTTGTTGTACAATCAAACCAAGAAAATAACCCAACATAAACACAAGCTAACAAGACGAATAAAATGGGGCAATGAACAAACCCGTGTATAAATTAAAGAAAAATTCCCTAACCTCTTGGATGTGGAACTGCCTTATGAGATCAATATGAAGGTTCCTGACATCCTCGTGTATCGACTTCTGAACAGCACCTAGGGTTTTTTCAAGTGTGCTTTGCACAAGCTGGAGAGAGAAGGAAGAAAAGGCACCAGACTGCTGATCCAAGTCGGGGGTATTCACTGCATGCATCACTTGTTCCACTACTCCCTGCAATATAGAAGCACAAAAAGCTCAACTCATAGAGTGCCCAGTCTGAAGTATACTCAGGTTTGTACTGGGTCTCTAGTAAAATGGAAGTTTAGGTGGCCAACTTCCACTAGTACTTATTTAACTGCACAATTTTAATAGTTAATCAGATGCTATTCAGGGAAGCTAAGTACTACTAAAAGTCACTGGCAGAGCAGCCAAGAAATCATTCTACTGCTGAAAGCTTCTCCATATATATCAATCATGATTCAAGACATTAAGAAACAACAATGCAAAATCATAGAAAAATATAAATCTCTGAAAGTTTGGATGGAACCAAAAGCAACACATTAATTATTTCACCATGCTTTGGATTTCATGAAGTTTGATTTATCAACTCAAAGAGGAAAGATAGGGGGATGCAATTCTTACATTGGTTACTAACTGTGTACTGGCACCAGAACCAGAAGATGTTCGCCCCACCTCTTGGCTTGATATATTCAACAATTCCTCCCTAGTCTCCGCCCCAATCTTTTTCATTTTAGGAGACGCCATGCCCAACCCGTCACTAAATGTTGATGTGGCACTCAGCCTCTCAGCATAGCTAGATAGCCTTGATGAACCGGGTTGTGAGTTGTCCAAGTTGGCCTTGCTCAGTGCGGTCGTGGTAATCTGAGAGAGATTGCGGGAGTTGAAACTAGTAGACGGCTCCTGGATGGTTGAAAAGGCAGGACCAGCACTGGGTCCAAAGCGGGAGAGAAAGGTTGGTTGGCGCGAAAAAGACGGATCATTCCTAATTGATGGTGAACTAGTTGGAGTTGAGTTATCATCCTGTTAAAAGGAAAACTATAATCATCGCAACAATAGATCTATTTTAGTTGAAGGTACATGTAACAGATACAGATAATATTTTTTAAGTAGGGGATGAGCAAGGTCAGATCAGCATCTCTTTTTTCCAAAATAAAATGAGTTCAGTCCAATCCAACCAATCTGTGAGATAAGAAAAATTGAATCTGCCTTGCACATTCACCTATCGGATCAAACTGTAATATTGTGAGATTAGATTATTTGATGTTGTAGATAGGATTTTCCTCACTTTTACTAAAACCTTCTTGATTACTTGGAAAAAAAGTATAAATTTCTTGAGCAATAGTGGGCAATCACAATCTCGATGATAAACATCTTACCATGAAATACATAAAGCTATATTGGGTCAATTCAGCAACAATACTGGCAGTGGTTTCAGGATTCCCCATTCAAAACTGACTGAATAAAACATGAAGTTGGAATTGCACAGTAGAATCACAGATAATTTAGTTTAGTACAACCTAACTACGTTTGTCATAATTTATTACTCACCTAAATAAATAAAGAAAATTAAAAACAAACCTGTCTGTGGTTTAATGTGTGCCTCCAACCAGGTACATCTGATCCATTCCGCTCTTCCCCTAGGGGACACTTCCGACCTGTCCTTGGGTCCGAGAAATCAATGGAACGCTTATCCGAGATCTTAAAACTTCTCTTCCCTTCATCTCCATCCTCCCACCACTTGCTGAGGGAAGGTGTTATAGGTTGCACGTCAACTAGAGGAGAAAACACATCCATTTCATCCTTCAGTGCCTGAGGCTTGGAGGTAGAAGTGTGTTTCAGGGAAGTGCGAATACCAGCAAGTGAGGTTGCAGAGCTTAGAGACGAAGGCAAGGGGTCAGGCATGAGCACCGAGTCATCGCTAGTCCCTCCTAGAATGGCTATTTCATCAGAACAATTTTCATTCACTGGTGTAGGCTTTGATCTCTGCCAGGATAGGCTTGTAACTGCCTGGCGAACAGAAAAGCGAAGAGATGATAAAATCGTATTAGCTAAAAACGTTCCTCTGTGAAAAGACGAATAAACAGAAACAAAAAGAACAATCAGATCTTACTCTTAATTCTCAAGTGCCTCATCGTAATTTTAATTGAGGCTAAAAGGTAAAAGAAAAAAATTGGAATAGTTACTAAAAAATAATACCCATTTATTGTTCCAGGCACAAAATGAATGGGAAAGAGGGGGGGGGGGGGCTATTGCATGGAACCTGTGCTGTAAGACCATACCAGGAGACTAAGGATACCACGACATTCTAAAACGTAAGATAATACTAGTAACTAGTCAAACAAAATGAACCTCTGAGCTGTTGTATGCACGGAAAAATGCCAAAGGCTGATGCCTGGCTCGTACATCAAAAAACACCACTTGCCCCCCACTCGTTCCCACAGCCAGAATGGTTCCGTCATCATTATAGGTCAATGAAGCAAACGGCTCCTTGTACGGCACACAATCGCTCGGCTTTTTCATACCAGAGTCGAATAAGTACATCTTCTTGTCAAGACCAACGCTAGCAATTATCTATACCAATGTGTAACAAATAAGAAAAAAAAAAGTGATGCGACTAACAACTAGGGCAGCTCTACTGAAGCTAACAAAAATATAAACGTCGGGACCAAAAAGTACATCATATGGTAATTTACTAGTTATGAAACAACTAGGGCATTAAGTTATCACCTGATGGGCATGACAAACATGCAAAGTAGGACTTAAGGTTAAACATTGTGCCAAGAAGCTCTATTAAGAACTAAGTGTTCCAATCACACCCTTAAAGTGATTTCAACAACATACACAATGAGGAAAGCATTCTAAATGAGTGGCATAAGGAACTTTCACAGAGATGAGATAGGTGACCTTGTCTGTAGATGGTGAGAGGCATAAACCAGTTGTAGGTGCAGAATGTTGCTTCAACCAAGAGACCTGGGAAGAAGCCAAAGCACAATAATAACATGAATAAACAAAATCATATATGAAACCTTACAAGGAATGAAGGCATGTAGTGCTGTTGTCTTCTTATTTAGAATCAACACAACAAACAAAAAGAATAAATAGAGGATAATTGATAATTTTGCTTGGTACCTTAGGTGACCTAGCAGTGGTGTCCCATAGATGAACACTACCATCATCTCCAGCTGTAGCCAAAATGTGGCGACTGAGTCGGGAATAATCAAGTACTTTCAATACCTAACCTTGCATTATTCAAAAAACATATAAAAATAGAATAATGATTTGAAGAAATGAAACCCCTTCTTTCAAGAATAAGATAATTAAGACGAGATGTAATAGACAAAAAAAAAGTAATCTTTCTGATAACTTATTCAATCAGCAAAGAAAAACACAGTCCAGCAGATCAGTATATTATTTGTATGTGAAAAGCAGTTCAAGAGAAACAATATGAAAAAACTTAACAGATACTAAGCACAGTACATTATACACCCCATATACGCTAATCGAACATAGCAAGAACCAACTTATGGCAAGAGTAAGCAGTAACCTGACGATGTGGATCTTTAACCTCCGCTGTACGAGCCCCAGAGGCAAGATTATGAAGAATGAGGTCACCCCGAACACTTATTGATGCCAGGTACTCATCCCGGCAGTTGTACATGACCCCTGTAATTGTATCAGAGTGGCCTGCGAGCCATTTAATGCACTTCTTTCTCTGTAGGTCCCATATTCTGACAATTTGCCCACTGCCACCAGAGCAAAGGTACCTTGAGCCTTTGTTGCTGAAACTGATAGATACTATTGATTCCTGACAGGGAAAATGATAGACAATACAATAATAATTGAAAAAAAAAACTAAATGGATGAGGTGATGAATATAGGCGTGAACTGGAATGCCAAAAGGGTCAAGTGATAAATTGTTACTGTTGATGCTAATCAAGATTGAGATATTTCATTTCTCCAGAATTAACCTCTATATTGTCTCTCACATCGGTGCCAGGATGAGGTAGAACAGCCAAGCACCGTCCTTTCTTATGCCAGAAAGTGATTTTCTTGTCATCTCCCCCACTTGCAACTACTAAATCTGGAGGTGAACATGAAAGGAGAGAGAACGAATTAAATTAGAATCAGAATGGAACCCAATTGAGCTCAAAAGTTGATCAATTACGCAACTTAAGTGAGTGAACACTAGATGCAACCCAATTGAGCTCAAAGATTACTTGTGTGATTCCACCGGACAACATTCACCGATCCGGCGCCAGGAGAGTAGCTGAGAACACAGGGGTCGCCTCCGCCCGAAGCAAGCACGAGCCCAGCGTCGAATAACTTCACGGTGGACCCGCCGCACGCGGCGAGGTGGAGCCCACCCGTCAGATCCGCATAACCCATGCTCCGCACTGCACTGCGCTGCACCGTACAGATTTGCAGTGGCGTCGGGTTTCACTTTTGTAGGGTTTCACTTCCCCGAACAGCCAAGAATTCTCTCTTATATAAATGAATGAAATATTTGAAAAGAAATTTGAAATGAAAGGCGGAGAGCATGCGTTTGCGGGAAGTCGGCGTTGGATGGGATCGGATTATCTGATTGGATATTTTTTACTTAAGTCCTAGAACTTTACTTTTATAACAAAACAGTACTTGTACGTGAAGCACAGTATAAACACATAATACACGATTAAACAGGTTAAGAGCACCAACTGACACAGGTGTTTATTCAAATAACTGTTCACCTTACACGATATGCTCGTGAATTCAAAATCATTACAGACTTTGAGATTGCCACGAACTCTACAACTTAATTTTACTGTCTATATTGTGTCAATTTGTTCTTTTGACCTTTTTTAGAGGCTTCATTTTGTCATCAGTCAAGGCCCAAGGCTCTTTGTCCAATAATAATATTTAATATTGTGTTTATCGTTCTTTCATGTGATTAAATTTTCGCCTGCGAATGTAAAATAATTTATTATTGATTTTATATCAAAACTTCAAAATAGCCATACTTCAAAATATGATTTCTCGATGTGATGCTCTAGACATATACATAAAATTTCTAACTTGACTTGCTAAAAATAAAATATTGATCACGTACTAATGCTATAGTCGAATAAATTAATTTACCGACAAATTTTTAAAATTGATTTATGTCATTTTAAATGTTCACCACTTTTGAAACTTAATTATTTTATGTCATCTTGAGTTGAGGCCGATTTGCAATCTAATTTACCAATAACTTTTAGGTGATATATAATATGTATTTTTTGGGGGAAATAAACTTTATTTTTTTAATGTGCAACCTTTGTTTCTAAAAAAAACATTTTAGTGACCTAGATCCTAAATATCAAACTTTTCTTTGAATTATCATTGATGACTATATTTCTTTCAATTATTATTGATGACTAATAATATCATCTACATGATAGAATCACCGTTTTGTTTTGACCATTATGCTTGGCTAAAAGTATTAATTTAATTGCAATATAAGAAATAAGAGGTAAGTTTAGCGTATCATGCTCTTAGATGTGATATGATATGTTTATCATATCATGCTCTTAGATGTGATATTGTAACTTTTTTTTTTGAGGAAAGTGGGCCAGCCCACTTAAAAATTTTATTAAAGAAAGGAAAAATATTATTACATAATTACAACTTTGTGGAGGAGACAAGCAATGTTACAATAGACTAATCCTGGTCTATTTGGCTTGGCTAACAGTGTGTTATCCAGTTTTCGGCTTCCTTCGGTATTTCGATGATGAGGAGGTGACTGGGTCGTGATAACGATGAGAAGAGTTGGCGGTTGTGTTCCTTCCATAGACACCAAAGTGTTGTGCAGAGGGTTGAATCCCAATGAGTTGCCGCTGTCTTGGTAAGTGCCTTCCTATTGTCAAGCCAAAAGGTAGAGATGTCGTCCGCTTCTCTTGATGCTACACTTGGAGCTACCCCATGCCAAACCCGGGAGGAGAAAGGGCATGTGAGGAAGAGATGATATGCGCTTTCTAAGGTCCCATTTATGTAGAGTAGGCACGCGTCGTTTTGCGTACCCTGTCTCGCTTGGATATTATCCATGGTTGATATTCTCTTTGCTATTGCCGACCAGATGAAGACTTTCACCTTGTTGGGGGCTTTTGTGTTCCAAATATACTTGGCCATATTTGATATAACTCCTGGGTTGATAAGAAATCTATATGTTGATCTAGAGGAAATTTGACCAGTGGGTGTCTATTTTCAATTTATGGAGTTGTCTGGAAGGGTATTAATGGATGTCCTTAGGATTGGTAGGAGGCCAAGTAGGTTTTTGAGGAAAAAGGAGGGGAATGTACTAAGATATGTGTCGCCTATCTCATTGGCTAATCCAGGTAAGTTATAGTGTTTTGTCACGAAGCTTGGGAATGGTGATGGATGATTCGAGTATATTTTTCATAGCCATTTAACGAGCAATGCTACGTTTAATGTTTTGATATCCAGTATTCCGAGGCCTTCATTCTGTTTTGGTAGGCAAACTTTAGTCCAATTGACCAGGTATCCTCCTCGGAAGGGCTATCATTTCCTTTCCAGAAGAATCTCATTTTAGTTCTTTCGATGTTGGACGTAAGCCAGCAAGGAAATTGAATTGCTTGCATGAAGTGTAAGGGAATAGAATTCATGACTGAGTTTACTAAGAGGTTAGGCGACCACCCTTATATTCTCCCTTTCCAACCTTGGAGTTTCCTTTGTATTTTGTTTAGAATGGGGAGAAAAGTCATTTTTGTTGGTTTGTTGACAGTTAGGAGGAGGCCCAAGTATTTAATCGGGAACCCTTGAGTCTCACAACCTAATAGTCTTACAATTGTTTACACTAGTTCTCCTTGTATCCTAATAGGTACAAAGGAGCTTTTTGCTGGGTTGATTTGGAGTCCAGAGATGTTCGTATATCGACAGAGGATTCGCATTATACCTTTGAGGTTTTTCGAGTGTGCTTCAGATACAATCAGTGTATCATCTGCAAATTGATATGCTGCTAGGTTTAATGCGGGTATCGAAAAAAAGCTCTCTCTTTCCTTGTCAAACAATGTTTGGAGCGTGTCTGCCACCAATATAAAGAGCAGGGGGGATAGAGGGTCACCATGTCGAAGGCCTCTTTGGTGGTAGAAGGATGGACCATACATACCATTCACTCTTACAAATGAGGATGAGGAGATGACGAGATTTTTTATCCAGGATATCCATCTCGACGGGAATCCTTTAACTTGTAAGAGGTCAAGTAGGTAGTCCCAAGAAATCGTATCAAAGGCTTTTCTGAAATCCACTTTTAGGACCACCGAGGGGATATTCAGTTTATGTCTAAGTGTTATGGATTCGCGAGCAACTAGAAAGGTTTCCATAAGGCTTCTTCCCTTAATGAAGGCCGACTGATTTTCCGATATAAGGCTAGGAAGGGCTATTTGAAGTCTATCAGCCAGGAGTTTTGAGATGATCTTGACGATCGAGGTGATTATACTTACTGATATAAAATCCTCTATTCGAACAGCTGCCTCCTATTTTGGAATCATCGTGATGCAAGCCTGGTTAAGTCTCCAAAGGTCTAACTCATTAGCATATAAGAAATAAATCAGGTTAGAGACTGTTTGTCCTACTGTATGCCAGTATTGTTGGAAGAATTCGGATGGAAAGCCGTCTGGTCCAGAGACTTTACCCTTTGCCAGTGAGAAGATTGCCCTTTTGATTTCCTCAAATGAGAAGGGCGATTGTAAATTATAGAGGTCCTCGGTACCTCCAGTGTGGCACAGTTCATCGGGTAGTTTCTGAGTTGTAATTCTTGTACCTAAGATGTCTTTGAGGAGTTTGGAGAATGCCAATGTGATTGTTTTTGCATCCGTAATAGTGTTTTCGTCTGCTAGCAAGGTGTGGACCTGGTTGCTTTGCATGCGTTTCGATGCAACAGTGTGGAAATATCTGGTGTTGCTGTCTCCCAACTTCAGCCATCTAACTGAGGTTCTTTGCTACCATTTTTTCGAAATTAAAGAGAGATCATATGCATGTTCCCTCAGCCTTATGTGAAAGTCGAATTCGTTCAATGTTAAAGTTATGTGTTCTTCTGCCCTGTCCAGAGCTTGTATGATTTCCTTAGTTCTTGATAGGAAAGTAGATGTGCGCGCAAACTTGGATTGAGCCCATAGTTTGAGTGCTGTCCTAGTGGAGTTGAGTCTTCGAAGAAAATCGATAGCTCTGTTTGGTGATGGGTTATCAATATTCCAGGCTGGTTGAACAATCTCATGTGTTTCCTTGAATTGCAGCCAGAATCTCTCAAATTTGAAAACTCTGGATTTGCAACGTTCAGAATTTTGAACCTTGAGTTTAATTGAGGTATGGTCTGAGATTGGAGTGGCTACATCATAGAGTGAACAATGTAAAGGGGAATCTCGGGTGGTGTACCATTCAGGAGACCAGAAGATTCTATCCAGTTTGGATAAGGTAGGGTTAGGCCTTTTATTTGAATATGTAAATTTTCTTGTCCGTAGCAAAATTTCTGTTATGGCTAATTCCTCTATGCAATGGTTAAATTCCAAGGCGAACCCGAGATTGAAAGAGGTTCCGGTAGTTTCCTGTTCTGCTCGAAGTAGATTGAAATCTCCTACCACTAACCAAGGTAGGGAGTTTAACATTTGGATATCCTTTAGTTCCTGTAAGAAGTTCATTTTCAGGAAGTTATTTGTAAGACCATACACATTGGTGACCATAAATTTGAAGTCAGATTCCAGAATGACAGTACATGAGAAGTCGTGAGTATGCAACTCACGTAATGTCAAGGAGTCTCTCCAAGTGATCAAAAACCTCCTTTCGATGCTAATGCGGGTTTGCTATGGTAGAAATTAAAAAATGAGGGACAAGCTTTCCTAAATTGAAAAAAGTCCAAATCATTTAGTTTTGTCTCTTGCATACACAAAATTGTACATATCTCCCCTCGCAATAAATTTTTGACCACAAAACATTTTTTGTGGTCTCCCAATCCTTTAACATTCCAAGAAATTAATGAAAGCATGACTACTTGATCTAATCATATACCAAAAATTTCCTAAAAGTCTAAATCCTAATAAAGGAAGTTCGTAGAGGAGCAGGACAAGTGTAGCTCGATCAGTGGCACCCATGAGGTCTCCCTCGACATTCGTGCCATAGTCAACTTCCTCATCAATGATGTCGTCCTGGCTGTCAATCTCCATGTCATTCCCCCCTGTTCCATATGACGTTTCCCATTTATCCATGTCCAAGTCATCCAAAGCAGCGAATGCTGCCGCCAGATCAAAATTGGACTCTAGTTCTGGCTGATCTGAGTTTGTCTGATCAACAACATGTGTATCATCTGTATAAGAGGAAGTGTTATTCGAATTAGAGGGATAATATGCCTTGAATTTACCCAGTTCGACAAAATTGGATAATTCCTCAATTTGCTGATTACTTCGAGGATTTTCCTTTAGCATTTCCTCTTCTAGACATCTAATTATTTCAGTATTGAGGTTTTTTTTGTGGTAGCAAACGAGTTGCTGACTTTCCTTTGGACTTTCTTTTGGAGGAGGTTAAGAGCATACCTGGAAATGGCGTTGGCTGCTTGGAGACTCGAAAGCTGCGGCGAGACGGTGCAGCAGCGGCTCTTGCCGACCTTGAACTGCCTGCAGTAGGGGTGGGTCTTTGGTGGACAGCGGGAAGGGGAATAGCAGTGTCTGCTAATGGCGGGGGATCTCCAGCAAGTGGCTTGCCACTTCAAAGATTGTAGGCCGTTCGGCTCTGGGTGCGGTGGGATTAGAGTGGATGGTTGGGGAGGTATTAGGAGAATGGTTGAGGTTTGGGGGTTAGTTGAGTGTAGAGGGGGAAGGTATAGCAGGGGCTGGGTTTGGGGTGGGGCTAAGGTTCTGGTAGGATCGATTCAGGGCTGGGTCGGCTGATTTGGGTCGAGGGGGTTTTGATTGTATGGGTTGGTGGACTGGGCCGGTATTTGGTTGGGCTGGTGCTAATGAGATGGCTAAGGGTAGGCGGGCCTCCAGAGCTCGAAGGGTCAGAGGGTTGTGGGAGGGCTGATGGTGGGTTGGATAAGTCTCAAACTGATGGGCCAGGGTTTTAGAATAGTTCTCTGTAGCCCGAAATGCTGAGTCCAGCAATTTGGGCCCAGCGAGTTGGACTGGGCCCTTGTCCTGATGGGTTGCTTTTTCCTTTCCTTTTAGGGCTGCTATCACTTTTGTCTTTTCCAGATCCTTTTGGACCCATCTTGTATTTTGGATAGTAGCGGCAAAGGGATCAGAGAGATCAGCAGAGGAACTTTCTGATCTTCTTTGGCCTTGTCCTGATGTGATATTGTAACTTATCTGTAACAAAATCTCTTAATCTAGTTGATGGATGTGATGTCCGATTTACCCTTCGTAATTATACTTCTTCTTCTTCTTCTTTTGAGAAGCAACTTTAACTTCATTTTTTTTCTTCATTCTCATTTCAGGTTCGTTTCATTTTCACATTTTTAGATCTTTGTTCTTCAAAAGAAAAATGTGAAAGTACAAATTCATACAATAGTTCTTAGTTTTTATTCTCCTCATTGGATTTTTTGTAATAACGTTCATTTTCTTGAATGTTACATCTATAAAATAAAATTTTTAAATCTTGGATCATAACATATATAAATTTTTCTGTGATGAATATTTCAAGTAAATTACCTTCTCTTCTTCTTCTTCTTTATAAAACATGTGCAATAAAAAACTCAAATGATAAATATTGAATTTTCTTGGTTAAAGATTTCTAATTACCCTTGTAATCTAAATTGACACTTGACAATCTATTTATTAAATATGCAATGATTGAATGTTATCTAAATTAAAGTTTGAAACATATTTTGAAATACTTTTTGTCATCTTAAGAGATGTCATTTTTTCTTTTCAAAACTCCATTTTGTTCGAATGTGTAAACACACATATTTGATATAAAATTTATTTTGTGTGAAAAAAATTGAAAAATATTATTGCACAAATTTCATTCCATTATAACTTCTAAAAATTTAGATTTCACACTAATTGATATTCAACAAAATTATAACATTTTTTAAATTGAAAAAAAATTGTCGTACTTTTAGCAAATACAGCAAGATGGTTCTTGAGAAATTATCTATAAAAATAACAAGATATCTATTATCGTTAAATGAATTAATTGAAATGGAACCTCAAATACTAGAATGTATTAGTTCAAAAGGTTTTTACTTTTTATAATTTGAGGAACCAAATGTGACCTAGTACATTTTCTTAATTTACACATCTCACAAGTACTATAGTCTAGATTTTTAAAATTAAAAAGATATTACCAAATTTTATCCGACAAACATCCAACATCGCTTTTTGTTAGAATAAGTGTGATTGGTCCAATTCTGAATCAGATATAAATTCAAAGGCTGGACCTTAATTCACACTGAGTAATTTTTATAAATTACTCACATTTCACGACGGTTGTGGAGTCCAGGTAAGGAGCAAGAATCTTTTGAAGTCCAAGAGGAGAGTGCTAGGATGGAGTCCATGGCGTCTTCCGTTTTGCAGATCCCTTCGTTGGTTTCTTTTACTTTCTTTTGTTAGGATTAGTTTGTAGTAGGTTAGCAAGGATCGGTCCCACATCCTTTGATGAGATCGTCCTCTATTGCATGTATTTTATTTTTCTTTAGCTTACGCTTTAAATTTTGTACAAACGCTAAATTATATATATAGTCCGGCTAAGATGCTTCCAACAGCACTTCAGCCAGATGCTGCCAACTTTTAAAATCGTCGGATTTGTGTCGCGATTCACATTTGACGATGACTTTGAGAGCGGAGAAAAATGTGGTCTGCCCGCGTAAAAAGATAAATAGAAATAGTAAAAGAAAAAGTGGGAGAACCGTACGCTCTTCGTGTCTCCTCTATTCCTCTCTTTTTCGATTTATCTACTCATTGGGTTTGTTTTGTTGAAGGTCGATCGATTGGAACTTTTCTTTACCTGTTCATGTACGACCCCTTCTATAGTAGGTCTCTCCCTCACTATCTTCTTTTCTCCCTCAATGTCCCTTGGCAAGGATGGTTTCCTAACACTAGGAAATCTTAGAAGCACCACAAAGTTGCAAAGAACGCTAGAAATCACTGTAAATTTCGTGTTTCAGAAATTTCTGATTTTTGTCTATTTTTAATTGAGCTTTTGCAATATAAAGTTCAAAAGTTGTTTAATTTTGTTGGCGGGCAAAATTATGCTCAATATTAACAAGTATTCCTAGTTATTGACCTAATCTACTTTATATTAAGATTTTGAGTTTGAATGCTAGTTTAAGGCGAACCTGAAGTGATACTATTTCTCTATATATTTCTCTAGTTTAAGGCGAAGCTGAAGTAAACAATTGAAAGTTTTCACTAAGCTGATGCTGGAAAGGCTTCCCATTTCAGTCAATGCCCATGAGCTTTCTTACATCATTAGAATTCTGCAGCATGATGATCTCAATGTTGAACAAAATCCATCATGCTCTAGAACAATGGATGAGTTACAAACCTAAGCACCGGTAACAAAAGTCTTTCACCTGATATCTTACTACAATTTTGTCATCATCTGTACTCTATTTTGAAGAAGAAAGAGTGTTGCTTCAAGTCAGAAGGCACCCAAAAAACTTAGTACGATCGGAACCAACTGAAGAAATGAAATAAGGATAGATGTTGAGATAAGAAGAAAGATTTTGGATATCAGTGTAAATAAGGAGCAAAATCGTCCATTGGTATGCACCGATACTAGTACAATTATGGAGATGTAAAGATGATTTTGGATAAACTTGTAATTGGGTTGTGAATTTTTCTTACAGGGATAAGGAGCAAATGCAAAAATGAAAATATTGAGATCTTTAAGTTTTTATTTTGATTTTCAATCTTGATTGTGGTTCAAAGAGGAGAGAGAGTGAAATACTGCAAGAATATAAATTCTTTTGGTTTAAAATATTTTGCTATATGGTCATGAAATGAGATTTAGAGTCTCTATTTTATTTTGATTTGTTGTCGTTTTATTCCTTCTCCAATTTCACTCCATTTCATTGAGTGAAAATATGAAAAAAATTGTATTTTGGTCAAGATTTTTAACATATATCAATTTTTTTTCACTAAATTTGTTACGTGCATTTTTTTTTCTTTTTGATATTGAATTATATTTGTAATTAATTTGGCACATGATGAATCAGTTGGACCGTAAATCAAGCAACTGAATCTCGGGTATATTGTTCAAATATACTACATAGCAACTGAAATTAACTGATATATTGAAACATGCATCATATATACACATAAGCTAATACAAACTATCATTCAACAAAAAAAAACTGCATTTAGCATGTTTTTAATTTAGGTTTGTGATGCTAAACTAAATCAAGCAACTATGTCAACAACTAAACTAGAATAATTTACAAGAAATGAGCAAATTTTCAACAGCAACAAAGATCTCTCTCAAGCTCAAACTTCTGTAGCCAAATTGAATCTTCAAGCCTCTCTGCATTCGTTTTCAATTGTTGCAATGCAAAAAAATAAATAAAGTGTTATACAAATAATCTTATATTAAGGACATTTTTGCATAGTAAAATGTGGAATGATGGAGAATGAGAGCTTCAGCTACGAACAATATTGAGTTGCAGATGCAAATAGTTAAACACAATTATGTGTATATAAAGAGCCTAAATTACTAGTAGTACCAATTAAACACAAATCGGTTTGGATCCTCTCTCTTTACTAACAAAGGCAGCAAATCATTTACTAAGCATCAGAGCTCGATTATCCAATTAAATCTATTAGGGATTGACTATACGTCAGCTCATAATCTGTATTAAACCACTAATTGGGACGCACAAGAAAATTATGTTTATAATTCTGACATGAAAAAATATATCAAGAGATATCACTTCAGCTTTGTCTACATACCAGAATTAAAGTGAAATAGTTTGCTCAATCAAAGCTCAAGTAGGAGTAACCAGACATACCTGTTAACATCGAGTATAATTTTGTCTTTCACCAAAAATAAATCCATCTTGTACTTATTAAAAAAAAAGTTCACGACGATTTCTAGGGTTCCTTGTTTTCTAATATGCCCTGATTATTGCCTTCAACCCAAATTAAACTACTTTTTTTGCCTTCCTAATAATCATCCTTACCAAAAGACATTGAAATAGAGATAGATAATGAGAGAGAGAGCTTGCCGCAGAAGAAATCAAGAGATCGGATAACAACGTCAAGAGAAAAGGTTCCCCATTGATTGACCCTTCACAACAAAGAAACGAGTAGAAACGAGAAGGTGACTCTTCTCTCAAGCGTACGAGAGAGCAGTTCTCATGCAAAGGGGTACATTTTGATTGAGGATAGTAAGAGGACGGAAAATAAAGAGGAGATGCCGAGATGGAAAGAAATAAAAGGGTACGGTTTGCCTTCCTTTTTCTATTATGCGGTCAGACCGCACCTTTTGCGCTCTATTCGGTCATCACGCACCGTTAACAAAACGAATCAAACGGTTTTAAATTTGGCAGTATTTCTCCGAAGTGCTCTTGGAAGCATAGTAGCCGAACTCATATATATATATATTGTTGGATGATCATGTATTGTGTGTGCTATTCCTTTACTTAAACTATTTAGCAAACTTATAGAGTATTTCATTATTTAATTAAGCCTTTTGTGTACTTGTAAACAAATACACGTGGCGGGATTAACACCTCCAAACTAGTTATATTTTATGGGATGTGACAATAACGCTACCCCTTAGTAATTCAGAAATTTCCAGAATTTAGTCAAATTTTGACAAAATTACCATCTGACGTTATAACGTCAGAGATCGCGTTATAACGCCAAGTTATCTGGAAATTGGTGTTTGACAATTTTGCTACTAATCCAAACAATGTTTTTGATCAAATAAAATTTATTTTTGATAATCTTTAATATTATTTAGGATGTATTCCTGATATCTTGATATTTTATTTGTCCAATTTCTAATTTTAAAATCATTTTTAAAATTCATCCTTCTGGCGTTATAACGCCATCTTGCTATGATGTGGTTTTGGCCAGTTTGGTTGGTTTTTTCTTGCTATTTTCAATTCCAAATTTAAATAAACTAAAATCTAATTAACCTAAACAAGTCTTCTTCTTGATCGTGATCTTCTAATCTTGACATCTTCATGCTTGATTGTCTTGAGCTTCAAACGGTCATAACTTTTGACTCGTAACTCCGATTTTAGCGTTCTCCATGGCGTTGGAAAACTCACGAAGAAATCTACAGTCGATACAGGGTTTGTCCATACTTGATTACTTTTAGGCCCATCGAGGATCGTTTGAAGCCTCAAAACTTCTCTTGAAGATTTTCTGCAAAAGTTCTCAAAATACAAAGCTTTGTAAAATTCAAGATCATTTTGCAAATCAACAAATACAAGACATTGTTCGAGCCAACACTGACAACTCCTTGTCATATGATCTGTAGAATGTGATCATCATCTAATCCGACACACTAATCTTATAATGGTCAATTAGTGTTCCTTGCTAATTATCAATATCAGAGACTTTTAAGAGTAATCATATTTATTTTATTAGTGAAATTCTATAATCCAGGTCATCAACCCAAATGTTCCACGAAATATATTAACTCAAGAAACAAAATGATAGAAAATCATTCACTAATAATATAAATAATCAAACATATGATCTGGGTCTAGGACACCAACACTAACAATATGTTGCACGCTATGAATGTGCCAGGAAGGTTTTGGGCCGAGTGCATGAAGACATCGGCTCACATCATCAATCGACCACCACAAGAGAAGATTGGTTATCTCTCATCATTTCAAAAGTTGTGGAAGATGAAGCTCACTGTTAGATATTTCAGAGTTTTGTGTGTGCTATGTGTTTGTACATGATCATCTTCGAACAAAATTCGACAAGAAGGCGATACAGTGCATCTTTATCGGCTATGACGGTGATCGAAAGGGTTGGAGATATTGCGACCCAACGACCGAGCGAATCTATACCTTAAGGAATATGTGTTCGATGAAGTGTCAGCATGGTGTCCATCCAAAGACATAATCCAATCAGAATTGGAGCAACATGAGACAAGTATTAAAGATGTAAATCGAGAAGCATTGATGACCACAAGTAAAGAAGACAAGATTCTAATCTCCTCCAAGACTAAGAGTTTGTGGCGAACAAGAGTACACAATGAGGACTAAGAAGTAACTCCGCACCTGCAAGAATAACAAGAAGAGTTTCCTCTATCACTACGAAAGTCAACAAGACAGAGGTGGTCCTACACGAAGTATGCAAATACTGCCATAATCGAAGTTGACTCGAAACCAACAACCTATGACGAAGCGACCAAGAAAGACAAGTGGATGAAAGCACATGAGATAGAGATGAAAACACGTGTTCAGTGTGAGAAATGCACATGTTCTGGGGGGAGCTCCAAGATTCCAAAAAGGCAGAGGAGTTGATCGTGGTGAATCCCGTAGTAGAAGTGTAGAGTGCTATAACTGCAGACGAAGAGGGCACTATGCAAGATAGTGTTGATTCCAACGAGAAGAAGGTAACCTCAAAGTGACCGGAAATGAGAAGGCACCGAAGGAAGTTCAGAGTGAAACACACTGGCAACTGTTGCGATAGCCAACGTGATAGACATTGAAAAGGCTGTGGAGCCTAAAGAAGATAAAATCGATTTCGAGTCGTGGTTTTTCGAAGAACCAATCGTGGAGGAGACTGGAGTCTTGAGTTGCGCGGTGGCTTGTGAGAAGAAGTCACAAGAGAGCGCCAAGGTGGAATCCCATCACCGAGGAGGGTGATGATGATGATGATGAGAAGACAAGTAGGAACGTCGCAATCGTGAAGAAGACTGCAAGACAAGTAAGATTGCTTGAATGTATAAACAGTCAGGAGATTCGTCGAGGAATGAATGAAGCTCGACGATGGCAACTGGAGATGCAACACAAGAAGTTGGCGGTATATGCAATGTATCGAGAAGATCGATCGAAGACATCAAAGAAGGCACCAAGACAAAACTACGACAAGAAGCATGATGACTCGGATGGACGTGGATTACAAAATTAAAGTTGGCATCGAGGCGATCAACGCTTTAAAGAGAGTCAATGTTGAGAGGGAGTGTTGAGATGCAATATTGATCCAAGTCCAAATCATGACCCAAATTAAACTAGTAATATGAAGTTTCTAGAAAAAACTATCATGCTCAATAGATCAAAGTTTGTAGAATTGTCCTAGAATATATCTAGATATTTTTATGAAAAATATCTAAACTCTAGAGATCTTCATTAAGTAGTATAAATAGAGATGTCATATCTCTAATCAAGCATAAGCAAAGCAAGCAAATACAATCGACTTGTAAAAAGTAACTCGTAAGTGAGAACTAGCAGTAATTAGAAGATTAGAAAATATTAATAACTAGTTATATAGTATTTTGAAGGTACAAAATATTTAAGTAGTAAAAATTATAAGAATATATTTTAATTTTTGAAAAATTAATAAAATAGTTTGTTTAGTTCAGTACTCTACTCCGTATCCAACATTTGTTTTGTTAATATTTGATCAATTAAAAAAAAAATTCCATGAGTTTCCACTTGGAGTATCTCTTTATCGCTATCTGGCTATCTCCATTTCCTTTGAAGAAATCGCCGCCATTCACCCTCTTTCCTGTCGAATCGAATCTTTGTGGCGATCTCGCGCCGCTCTTATATCCGGCCGGAGATCTTGAGGAAGGACGTAGCAGATGCCTCTGGTGTGCCTGGCTCGTAAGCAGTGGTCGCACTTAGTGGATACTCGGGCGTTTCTTCTCCTAACCCTGTCGATAGACTTAGGGTTTCGGCCATCAGCACAGTGAACTTCATACGATTCACAGGTGATACCATGTTGAGAACTTGCTGACAGATTGTATGAAATTGAACATAGACCAGATTGTATGAAATAAAACACATAAAGAACAGATTGTATGAAATGAAATATAGAAAAGCAACTCTAATTTTTTTATGATAATTAATCCATATGAATTTGAGGCCCAATTAGTTAACTAATTAGGATTATTTCTATTCTCGACAGTGCCAAAATGCAATATTCACAACTTTTCCATGCCATGTGGATGTGGTAATAATCACCAAATAGATTTACTGAAATCTACCTAAAGAAGCAATGTATAGGGGAGGCCTCGAGAGATTTAAAAAAGCCCAATCTATCGAACCCTTCTCTGTCACGACCAATTCAAGTTCCAAAAATACCCCTACAAGCACCATGGCTTCTCCTGCAAGAAGTTCGAATAAAGAAGCAGTAGCCCCAGCCGCATCAGCACATGCCATACAAATTGGTGGGGGCCAGTCAACATGGCAACCACCTGATTGGGCTATCGAGCCTAGACCGGGTGTATATTACTTGGAGGTTATGAAAGATCGAGATGTGATTGATAAAATAAATTTGGATAGGAAAAGACATATTTTTGGCAGGCAGTTCCCTATGTGTGATTATGTTTTGGACCACCAGTCGGTCTCTAGACAGCATGCTGCTGTTGTTCCGCACAAAAATGGACGGTACATTTCTATCACATTTTACCTTTTTTATTAATTAAAATTGTAGATTCATATATTGTTGGGGCTTTAACCAAGTATTTTGGCACATGAACCTGTTGTGTTCTGATCTCTGTGTATACTTCTGTTGATGTTGATGATTACGTCATCAAAGTTTAGGCAACACTTTTAATTCTAAATTGGCTGAAAGCTAAAGAGTAAGGAACATGGATAACATAGACCAGATGTGAAGTAACAGTTTGTGGCAGTACTTCGGGTTGGTTCTGTGCGTACCTGTTTATTGTGCTTGTTGCACAAGCAAATTGAAGAATTATTGTTGATAGTTAGTGTTACTTGAGCTTACTAACTCATTGAGTATTAATATTAACAATCCGAAGTTGGATTACGTTGAGACTTAAATGTAGCCAAGTTTCATTCACACATCCAATCTTTCTGTGTTTCTTTCTTTTTGAAAACCTTAGTGGCTGCTAAGTAAGAACCTTTTGTTTCTCTCTGTGTAGTATCTTTGTGATAGATCTGGGGTCGGTGCATGGCACATTTGTGGTGAATGAGAGGCTAACAAAAGACAGCCCTGTTGAGCTGGAGGTTGGCCAGTCACTCCGTTTTGCAGCCTCTACAAGGACTTATGTTTTGAGAAAGAACAATGCTGCTCTATTCCCAGGAACTCCAGCACCATCAGAACTCAACCTTCCCTCTCCACCTGACCCTGACGACCTCGACTCAGTTGTCGCCTACAACACCATCCTCAACCGGTATATACTCATGCTGTTATCCAACACAGGCACAGCATAATTGTGATTCAACTGCATATAATGATCCTTATTTATTGTGGTTATACCTTGAAAATTTGGGCCCTGCTATCCAAATCCTGTCCATCAAATCTGGAATGGATGGACTGAATCCAAGCCACTGATATTTTATAGGGGTTATAATCTGAGCCGTCCAAGAAAATTCGTGCAAAACCATAGAGCCCAAATCAGATGGCCCAAGGCAAGGCTCCCTACTAGTCCAGTTATTCATGGGATGAATTAACAGCGGAAACAAAATTTAACTGCATAATATAACAGCTTTGTAAATCAACAAGCCTGACCTATGTTCTTCCAACTAACTCAGTCTAGTATCTTAATTTAATATATGCATGAACTAGTGAAAGGATATAAACTGAATTTATCCTGTTGCTTTACTGTGTTGGTCAATTTTTCAACACTTGGTTTTTGGTTCTCCTTTCTTTTTCTTTGGTGCTTAATAGCATAATGGAGGGTCATTGGCTTATAAAAGTTTTAGTTGGGCTAAATTCAGGCATAGTTGAATATTTGGATTAATCACAGGTATGGCATTCCTCGGCCTGACCATCCATTGAGCTCAGGTGAACCGACTGAAAGGCCTGCAAAGAGAAGCAAGAAGGGCCGGATCTTGTTCCGAGACGAAGCTGGTGGTGAACTAATCCAAGTGGTTGGTATATCTGATGGAGCTGATGTGGGACCCAGCCCTGGTCCATTAGGAGTAAAGGAAGGTAGTCTAGTTGGTAAGTATGAATCTCTTGTACAAGTTACTGTTATACCAAAGGGGAAGGAACAGCAAGGAGGTGGTACTTCTCTCTCACCAAAAGGGGGTGTCACAGAGAAGTTACAAAGAATGATGGATAAGGTAAAGAATGGTCCCAAAAATGGAGAAGGGATTTACGATGGGATTTATGGTGACACTGTGAAGGAGAAAGTGGAGGGTTCATCTTGGGCGTATAAAGTGGACAACCAAGATGATAAAGCAGAAAAAAATGTGGGAGATGGGAACGCTGATGACGATGCTGATGATTTGTTTGGTGATTAGTAGGGGGCATTGAACATGTTTTGAATTTGAATTAGTGCGTTGAATTAGGCTGATGATTTGTTCCAGAGTTGCATTGGAACACGAGTGTTGGTTCTTCCGACATGATTGTGCGGCAGAAGCGTTGGGCTCTGTTGTGATCTGAGAAATTTTTGAACTAGTATTATTAGGAGAGTATGTTTAGCTTCACGGGGCTTAACAAGGACCAAGTGGTCTTCATGACCCGGGAATACCATATTTACATGACATCTGATGGGCAAGTTATTTTTATCAATTCATTTGGGTGTGGAATTAAAATTAGTGCAAGCTTTTGGTTTTACAAGGCCCGTAGGCTCAGCTTTCATTGCCTCAGAGAATTTAATAAACAACAACGATGGGTATAACAGAAATGAAATACCACATATTTTAGCTGGGTTTACTGGTCACCTTACCTTCCGATGGAGCCCCCAAGCCCAGAGCCAGAGGGGAACATCTTTGTATCTTTGACGTCCTATATTTTTATTTACACTCTTTGTTGCTTGTACTTGTGGAATCCATCATTTCAGTTGTTAGTTATTACCCAGATTCCCCCATAATATCTACCGTAGAAAATACAGTTAGGATCTTACCTAACTTTAGAATTATTCAACTGTCTACTCATTATGGTATTCTTCCAAATAATCTGTTCTGTCAAAATGTAAAATCTAAAATACGATTTCTCCCTGTCACCCTTCTTTCTGGCATTCTCTCTCCTTCCCACCACTACCTCTCCTATTTATATCATGGCATACAATGAACAAAGCCCCATGCCGCCTCCACCTCGGTACGTGATGCTCGCAGAACAAGGTGGAACTGAGGCTCTACGCCCTCCTTCTAGCCGTAAAAACCTCCCTCGGTACCATGGAGAGCGCTCAAAGGGCAATGAATGTTGCAAGTGCATCTGCTGTTTCTGTTGCTTCCTCTTCATCATTGTTGTTGCCCTTGCCGGTGCAGTTGCCTACTTTTACTTTATCTACAAACCAAAAATACCGTCTTATTCTATTACTAATTTCTCTGTGGGCTCTTTCGAGTTCAAGCGGGAGGAACTGACCCTGCATACAAAACTCTTCGTGTCTGTGCGTGCCGAGAACCCTAACGAGATGATTGGCATCAACTATGGGGAGGGATCAAGTATTGTGATAGCATACCGCAATAGTACTTTGTCCTCTGGGCAACTACCGGTCTTTTACCAGGGACACAAGAATGTGACGGTGATGCAGGTCACATTAGAGGGGACACACCCGTATGGATCGGGTCTGCAGAAAGCCCTTGAGGAGAGCTCAGATTCAGGTAGCGTACCACTTGATGTGTATGTACATGTACCTTTCTCGCTTAGGCTGGATACACTTGATTTGCGTGAGGTGAAAGTCACCATACATTGTGCACTTGTGGTAGATAGCCTCTCTCCTAAGAAAAAACCAAATATAATGTCAGCAACATACAATGTGGATGCGGAGCTCTAGTGCAAGCTGTGATTGCATGAAGAGGAATTGAGGGGAATTGAGGGGTTATAAATTCATTCAAAGCAATCTGAGTTGAAGCTTCCTTGAATAGGATGAGCATAGAGATCATTTTGTACAAGTTAGATTGGCTTTTCAGATCTGTTTTCTTGGACTCTTGAATCATAGGATAGCTAGGACTTATTTCTCAATTAATTAAATACACAAAATGAATGAGATCCTGTTATCTGTAAAGATTAAATTATTTTAATTATGAAGGGTCCCTTGCACCTTTTCTTAAAATATTAATCGTAGTATTGATTCTCTTCCAATGTTTTGGCCCTAGAATTTTTATCAATTTATGAACTTGCTTAACATTGTTTCAGTGCAAGTTCAAGACTGTTGCCTAAACTTTTAATAGCATTTAGAGCAACATGATTATGGTCTATGGATGTAAAATGGTCTGGTTCCTCTGTCTGTTTATAATTCATTGCTGGTTCAGATCAGCATAGAACTGGCTCCAAAAATTGTCATCAGTTTTGTATCTGGGCTGTCCTTGTTAAATAGGAAGGGTCAGACATAATAACTTTCCATTTTTACAATGTGGATAACAACATTGGCATAATGGCATGGCAGATATATATGTAGACTGATGATTCTGCGAGTCAATGGTAAAAACTAAAAAGTGACGCATGACGCTACACCAGTTTCTTCTCACTCTTTAAAGAAACAGTTTTACATCAACAAAATTTGGAACTACTCTTCCCTCTAAATTTCATCTGTCAATACTCAATACTGTGAGAACATCCTGATATATATACTTTTCTATCAATCTTTTCATATTAACATTTAACAAACCCTCGTCTAACCTGCACATAACAAAAAAAAGAAAAGAAAAATTGTGCCACTCACAAGTCTGAACCGATACGGAATAGATCATGCCGCATATCTTCGCTTCCATGTTATTAGGCTTGCACTGGTACATCCTCCACGCCTCCCTTCCGTTTTGATGTCTCCTAGCTCTCTTGTCGCGCTCCATGCAGTGGTGGAGTCTTGTGAATTAAAGACCGGGCGGGTCGGGTATCCGTGGATCCGATCTGTCCGGATCCACGGGTACGACGGGTCCACGGGTCCAACAGAGCGGGTCTCCACGGGTCCGAACCCAAAACTCCCAATCCGATCCGTGATAAACCCAGGAGGGTTGGGTTCGGATCCGTCTATTTTTTTATTTTTTGAATTTTTTTGAATTTTTTCGAATTTTTTAATTTAAAACTGCACATTATTTTAATATATATATATTTTTTTCGAATTTTTCTGATTTTCTTTTATTTTTTTGAATTTTTTTGAATTTCTGTACTGTTCCACGGGTCGGGCACGAGTCACCATGGGTCTTGGGATTTTGGGCCTACCCGACTCGTGCTAGATCCGTGGATCCGGGATCCACGGGTCGGGTCGGATCTGGGCCACGGGACGGGTCAGACACGGGTCGGGCACGGACGGATCTACCCGCTCGGGTTATTTTAATACTCTAGTGGAGTCATGTTGAGCTAGGAGGTCAGTTGAACATCTTGAATTTTTTTAAAAATTTACCATACAATTGAAAATAATTTCTGAAAAATATGCTAATAATTTAAAAAAAGAAATTAAAATATGTATTATTTTTAAATCCTCTGATTTTTTTTTTTAATTCTAAGCCTCTTCTGACGAAAATCATGAATCCGTCTTGCCTCGAAGTATTGCTGGTTTTGCTCCATCCTCTGCCCTCTTCACATTAGGCAGCAATATTTAGTGAACCAACCTGAAGGATGTTGAAATTTTATGAGAATGGAGAGAAAAAATATAATTTGTATTTCTTATCTTACAATAATTGAATACATGGGTTTATATAATTACCTACACAGACTTGTAACAGCCTCTAACAGCTAGTAGCAATTTTTCTCTTTTTTTTAATTTGACAACCAACAGTCCATTTGACGGTTTGTTTCTTTTTTTATTTTAATTATTTATTTTCTATTTCAACACTCCCCTCAAGTTAGAATTGTAAATATCAATTAATCCTAACTTGTTTACTTTATCGTTGAATAATTTTGACTCCAATTCTTTCGTGAATATATAGGTCAGTTGACCTTGGTTTTCCACGTATGGAGTTTCAATTTCTTTTATTTGCATATTTTCTCGTATGAAATGACAATCCACTTTTTATCGTGTCACATTGTTTTGTTTCTTTCTTTTTCATGTGACAATGCTTTTGCCTACAAATGTTCATGCAATAGCCGGTTGTTGATTTTCTATCAAAGATTCTGGCCCAATCTGCATCGGAATAGCCACATACTTCGTTAGAATTATTATTTTTCATCCATATACCATTTTCGGGTGACTTCTTTAAATGCCTCAATATTTCATTAATTGCATCAAGATGTGATTTTCTTGGTGCATGTATGAATTTGCTTACTTGACCTACAACATATGATATATCGGGTCTTATTTTTGTTAAATTAGTTTACCTACAAGTCTTTTGTATTGGATGATATTTTCTAATCGTTCACCATCTTCGGAATTTAACTTGCAATTGCTATCAATTTGTGTTGTAACCTGTTTGGCCCCTAATTTATCTGTTTCTTTTAGCAAGTCAAGAATATATATATTTTTTTAAGAAATAAATATGATTTTGATAGAGTGTGCTATTTCTATTCCTAAAAAATATTTCAATCTACCAAGGTCTTTTATTTCAAACTTTGTTCCTATGGACAAGAGTTTGCAAGAACAATTTTCTACATGCAAAATATTTTATATTTTCTTTGAAAATAGTTCAATTTCGTTGATTTCTTTAATTTCCATTTTCTCACCATTAGCCACGTTTACAAATTGGTTACCAAATAATGATTGGTAATTATCTAACAAGTTGTTATTACCTGTCATATGATCAGTTTCATCGGAATCCAGAATCCATTCACAATTATCATATTTTTTGGTGAAATTTGTCATTTTGACTCCTAATTTATGCATTTTTAGGAGTTTTCAATCTTTATTTGTTTGGAACTTATGTTCAATCCATAATGATATTTTTAATTTAGGCTCAATATTTTTTCATAATTTTTATTTACTAGATCGGATAATGAAACATGACAATTATGAGTTTTACCAAGCCTAATAGAGTGTATTAAATTTGAATCTTTACAATCCAACATGGAGAGAGTTTCGTTGATCCAACCGGTCGAATCAGTTGGAGCATCGTTTTCTCCCCTTTTTTTGAAGGACTTAGCAGTGCCTCCGCCTTCTTGTTTTTTTATCTTGTCTTCTTTTAGATGGCCGGAGATAAGGATTGATAACTCAAGAGCTAACACTCGTGTGACCTCGTCGTTTGCAATGATTGCACCGACTGGACACTTGACTTTCTTTCCATTTTTTTCTCTCGCCATCATTAAGGTTTAAGATTTTTGTAACAGGAGGTTGATCTTGAAAATTGTTGTTAAGAATTGAAGCATTTGCACAAGCCATACTTGTATCCAAGCAGTTGGCATTATTTATTTTCTTTGGAGTTGGGCTTTGGGGGTGTACAAACGCCTAACATGTACATGTAATATTAATATAGGTTGGATTAGGGCTGTACTTATCAATTGAAACATGCTGTAATGTTTTGTTTGATCTTCTGCTTGACCTAATTAAAATTGTCAGCACACGATGCAATGCAAGTAATGGAATTAGTATGAGTTTAAGATAATGCAGATGTTTGAGACAACTATATATAACCTGCAGAAGCAATATGTCAACAATTCTTTTCTTGAGATCGATGATTAAGAAATTATTAATTTCAACTTCCTGATCAGGCGCCTTTTGACAATATGCAAACAATTTGTCTTGGTTTTTTCAAAAAGAAAATAATCTTACTTCACCAAACAGCGCACATCTGAACTACCACCACTCCAACCACGCACCACGCACCACGCACCACGCACTGTCATAAACATTAATTCAAACTACCCTCAATTGCATCCATCTGTAACCGCTGACAATGATAAAACATAGTACAAGCCATTCCAATTAGAGGAAAGAGATTGAAAAATCAAGGAGACAGAATCGAGCAGGAGAGAATCCATCTGACAACCCATGTCTCCACATGATGACACGACATGCTGGCCCACTGTATGACAATTAATTGTCTAACTTTGAGCTCACATAAGCTCGTAGAAATACAATATACTTGGATTCTAGATGAATGTTTTCTTTGCTACTTCACCAATTTCTGCCTAAGTACTGAACTTTGAGCTTGCATCTGCATGAATGTTTAATTTCTCATGGGAATATATACTTGGATTCTAGAGATTTTTCTCATCCTTAAAAGTTTAAAATATTACAAATTTGATACATGCATGCGTACGTTCGTGAAGTTATCTTGGTATTTTGACAAAATCTATACGAATCAATTCGATCCGCGCCCGCCTACTCCCGTCGCCTCCCAAACCCGCTTGTGGACTTAGTCCGTGCCCGCCCGTGCTCTTGCCAACTTTTCTTAGAAAATAATCTTTTGTTTTATTACCCTCCCAAGCATAAAACTTCACTGAATTTTGAAACTTTACAGAGGAAACAGAGAAGAACACATCCATATAACCCAATTTAGTAATGATGCATTATAGAAAAAAACAATCATTGGAGTTGTCACGGGTCAAACGGGTCAAGATAATAAATATGCAAATTAATGCATTAAACTTTAAATTTGATAATGTAGTAGATTATTCTTGATGCTACTATGTCAGGGAAATGTTGTATCAAACAATATCATCATATTTGTCGATTTGCAAAATAATTTTGAATTTTACAAATTTGTGTGTTGTTGAGATTTTACAGATGCAATATTGAAGAAGCAAAATTAGGAGAAAGCAAAATGACAAAAGTACGAGCTAAAGAAGTTAAGTGCAAGCTTCGAAAATCTTTGGAGTTTTGAGACTTCAAACGATTTCTGATGGACCTGAACCTATTTTAGTACGAGCAAGCTCTGTACCGACTATAGATCTCGTCGTGAGCTTTCCAATGCCACGAAGAATGTCAAAATCGGAGTTACAAGTCAAAAGATATGCCAATTAAAGAATGAGCTAACTCGAGATCAAGCAGCAATATTCAAAATCAAGTTGAAAAATTGATTAGGTTATATGTAACTTGAAATATTTAAATTTTGAGATGCAAAAGAGCAAAGAAATCAACAAATTCTTTTTGGCGTTATAACACTATAATTTGTACACTCTATAGCGTTATAATGCTACATCATCCATGAACTGCAAATCCCAAATCTGGCTAATACTAAAAACCCGAGTTAACCATTACATAATGCTAGCCTTAGCATTATAACGGTACACCATTGAAACCAACCTAGAAAATGGTTAAGTACCAAAGAAATAGAACCATCTGTTACATAACGCTAGTCTAGCGTTATAATTGCAGACCAAGAATCCATAAAATTGGTTAAGTACTGAATTGACAGACTAACTTGTTATGTAACAGTAACCTACCCTTATAACGCTAGATTGAATAAAACCCAGAAATTGTCTAAGTACAAAATTGCCAGAGTCACTCGTTAGGTAACGATAAGATAGCGTTATAATGGTATACCCTGAAAAATATGTCAGATTTGGATAAATACTGAACTACCAGAGCATACTATTATATAACGCTAAGTTAACGTTATAACGTGATAAGCCAAAAATAATATAATGTGAACTTTTGATTGGTTGTGTAATTTAGGCCAACTTTTGTTAAAAACGTTTAATTAGTTAAGTTTTTGTCAAAGTTCAAGCTACTGTCCAAGAATTATTATGAAATGCTGAAAACAAGAACAAGAATGTCCAATATGATGTATCAAGGTTGTAGAGATCTTTCTTAGCTTTCCAATGCACTTTGAATCGTCTCGATGAGAGTTCGAATTAAGAAGTTATGGCTAAAATAGCAAGTGTTACACGCTAGCCAAAGTCCATTACGATCGTAGTCATTTTTTACTACGACATAATCAATCTTTCGATAGACTCAGATTCTCCTTCCTAAGTCATTTTAGGGATTTTCGACCATTAGGATCGTAGTCACTTGGACTACGACCATAATCAATTCTTCCAAAGAGCCTGCAGATTCAGGACCTAGCCAATTCTGCCTTGAAGACACCCATTACAATCGTAAGCTCCATTGGTTACGACCGTAGTCAACAATTCCAGAGAGCTTCACTTTTTAGCACTTAGCCAGATTCCAGAGCAAAAGAGGTCAGAAGAGCACATAACTGACTCCATGAGTTTTTTTTTTGTTTATGTCTTGGCTATGGTTGTAATGACACTAATTACGACCGTAATCAGAGGCAGCATCACAATTCATTTTCTATTTTTGGAGGGTTTTGAATAGTTTTTCGAGATATTAGGCTTTAGTATAAACATGAGAGTTTCAAAAGAGAACAAGGTCTGGATTTTTAGAGTTTATTTCTTTCATTATTCACATCTTAGAGAGAGAAAGAGAGATTCTAGAGAGATAATAATAAGAAGAAGAACCTTGGACTTCATCATTCCTTTTCTTGGTTTATTCCTTCTTTCTTTCTTTTATTTTCTTTTAGATTTATTTGTTGCATGTATCTAGCCATGTTGGGCTCGTTCTATTTAGGTTTTCTAGGAGGAACTTGAAACTTGTTGTATGTTTACTTGGTTTGTATCTCTTATTTGATTGTTTTGTCATATGACTTGTGCTTATTTTAATTGATTATGATCTTGATCAAATTCCCTACTTTAGAATTTAATAATTAAAATTGAGAAATAGAATTGTAAGATTCCAATCACAAGTAGCAAGGTAGATAATAATCTAAGTACCAAAAAGTGACGATTGTTGTCTATAGGCCTAACCTAATTGAATTGAGAAATTGTACCAAGTATCGAGAGGTGAATTGCAATTTTTAAGTTAATTAGGTCAATTAGATCTTAATGAATTTAGACTAGAATGACCAAGTACTGAGAGTTGAAAATTGTTCTAGTTTAGATAAGGTGTTAATATAGAAATATTCCATAATACCAAAACTTATTAATTGTGCATTCATAATACAAAGCAATCATTAATCAACCAAGTAGATACCAACAAGTGGATAGTAAACTCTAGAAATCCTAAGTCTCTCATTTCGATTCTCTAGATTTGTGTAATTGCGTTTAACTTAGATCGAATTTCCTAAAACATCAAAAATCAAACATCATCCTTTACTTTAATCAAAAACCAAACTTTTATTTTATTTTTCAAGACTTGAATTGAATTTACTAAAATCTGAAAATAAAACCGACTTGTCCCTGCAGATTCGACCCTAAGTACTATAATTGACGATTGTATACTTGCAACCTTAGTTTAGGAATAGGGTTAATAAAACATCACATCATAACGCTAACTTGTTTCTTCTGAAACCTGGAAAATAAATTGGAAACAATTTTATCGTATCTTGACGTAGCGTTATAATGCTATAATTTACACATGGATAATGTTATAACGCTAGAATTCATTTTTTCCTAATTCAACCAGATTTAAAATTATATAAACAGAGATGTAGCCTACCTTTCTTTATCAATTACACTACACGTTTTCTGACGTGTTAGTAGCCACCATTAACATACCTTTGAGCCCTAATTCATATTGCAAAAGCTTTACTCTACATCTCAAATTTATATATTCAAACTTGATCAATTTTATTGTGTGAGATTTGAGAAATATTCTATGTTCTCTATTTGTTTATTTAGTCATCGTGCTACCGTGTGTTGGCATTGTCTCTCATCATTTGTTTGTAAGAGGTCAAGGTTAAACTTTGTACAAGACATGGTGTATAATGCGAACAACTCGATCTTGTTATTACCGCGTCGAGGTCGAGAATTTCGGAGAGTCGGCTTGTCAATAACCGAACTCGTGTGAGAACCAACGTTTTTTTAGTGGCTAAGAGTAATGACATCTATATTCAGATTCGAAAATGAATAAGATGATTTTAGATCATTTAAATTTGAATAGCTAACTCTCATCTTTATCTTAAAAAAATATAAGAAAAATGAAAAAATAAGAAATAGCACAATGGAAGCGTATTCTTCAATTTTTGCTTTCAATCATGATTCGATCGACATAGTCAAGTCCCTACGCAATGTCCTCTTTTTTTCCTTTTTTTTTTATTCATTGCCCGTAGGCTTACAACACACACACTCACAAACAAATTAGAAAATAAATTTGAAAAACCCCCCTAAAAGTAGCCCCAGCGGGACTTGAAACCCAGACCTCCCCCATGGAAGCCTTGTGCCTTACCACTACGCATTGTCCTCTTGCAATAAAGTTGTCGAAATTTTGGTTTTATGGAGATAGACCACGACTATAGTTTGAGTATGTTTTTCTAATTCACAGTTGCAAATGCCATGGTCTTAAGCGCCTCGGTTGAAAACCAACCATAATCATAGACATGGAGGAATTAGGCTTTCATTGTATTTCTCTCAATTCGTTCTCTCTAGAAGTATATATCAAAGTACTTGAATACGTTCTTTGCATTGAGAGAGCTTTGAATCAATATATAACGAATGATGATGTGACAATGATTATTTTAATAATTTTAACAATGAAATATCAAATAAATTGATAAAACGTTAAAAAAGTATAGACACGATCTTGAATTTTTATGTTAGTTATGTTTTAAATTTAGTGCGATTTGAGTGTTTTATAGATAAAAATGAAAGTCAAAACTACTCAAATTTAAATGACCTAAAGTGCTACTTTATACTTGATCATTGATCATTAATTATTAACGGTTAAAACATGTATTAGAATGCTAGGATTAGTTAATTTTAGCTTCTTAGTCATTAGTCAAACTTAGCTATGTAAGACTCAGGTATTAGAATGATAGGATCAGATAATTATTAACGGTTAAAATACTTCACTTCTGGATCAAAAAATTATTCATTGTATGAAACGTATATGGAGATGACACTCAACCCACGAGGCCTGGTGGAAATTACCAGCTGATGTACCGCCCTGGCTGGCATCTGACCCGCTCCCTTTTTGGAAAATGGTGGCAACAATCGTACCTCACTACAACGCTTGCACGTCCGCAACTGAGGGAGCCCGAACCTGGATAAGAAACAAAAAAATTACACAGCTGCCTCGGCATACCACTTCCTCTCCGACACGCACAAAGTACAAGTGTTCACCTGACTGCTCCTCAACAATAGACTGACGACAATATACAACCTCAAAATAAGAGGGTGGACGATACCAACCATCTGCCATCTCTGTAGAACGGCGGAAGAAACAGCGGGACATCTACTCATCACATGCTCTTATTCCCATCAGGTACGAGAATACATAACAAATATCCTGCCAGCCCATGAACCACACCTGCAGCGCTACTACAGAGGTCCTCAGCCTCATTTGCTGATGACTGATCACCCCGTTGGAAGTAGTAATCTCCAAGTCTCGAATCCAACCCCGAACCCGAAGGACAGCAGCAGGAACCCGGGACATTGTTCGGTTAGTGAACATTGTCCGGGTAATAAACTGAACTCGGATAGTATGAAGAACTCGGGAGGTGAAACCCGAGGAGTTCGGGAGCATACCGAGATAGAAGATCTCGGGACGCCGAAGACAAAGAGGACTCAGGACAAACAACCCAAAGTCACTCTAGATGCTGAAGATGAGGATTCGGGAAGATCAACCTGAATCACTCACAGCTCGAGTTAACAGCTTGAGTTGACAAACGTCGAAAGCAGAACTCTGACAGGAAGCCACCAAAGTCAGAGACAGCACGTGGGTGCAAGGACTTTTGTACCGTGGCCATGATGAGTTATAGTAGGCTAGTATAGTAGCTGTAGATTCTTTGTACATGTAATGATTATCTCTTTTAGTATAAATAGGATAGTGCAGAATGTGAATGGTAGAGAAGAAGAGAGAGAGAAACCATCTGTAAAGAATCAAAGATTAATAGAAAAACGCTTTTAAGCATATACTCTCTTCCCTCTCCGATCTAAATAATTCTGTTTTAATCCTCCATAAATCGATCATCGGGTGAAGTGAGCTGAGCGCCACCTGTTCTAACTAACTTGTGAGAATACCCGAAAGAACCGAGAGTAAACACCCGGATTGCAACCCGAGTAGTAATTTGTGTTAGATGCCCATTGTACATGTATCACCCATGCATAGTGATCAACAGAAAATTAGGGGCATAGACCCACATCTTTTTCTAAAAAAAAAAAAATTGTATAAAACTAGACGATCTGGTGGAACATAAAATGACATTAAAAATCAAATACCATTAATATATATACTAGATTTGCTTAAAATAAATGAGGAAATGACAGGGAAACGGCAAGATGCTAGCACGTGTAAATTTCAATAAAATTATGGGTACTTGTGCATAATATGTTATTTTCCCTTTTTCTTTTTCTGCACCGATGTCGATGTTCATAACCACATTAACCAACTACAGCGCGCATTTATAAAATCTGGAATCGATTCATGTTGTCCACGCAGTATTTAGACCATGTCTCAACAACCTTTTTCACCCCACTATTTCTCACTTCCTTTTCTTCCTGTGCCATGCGTATTGGTGCTTAATCATAGAGCACGACATGGAAGCAAGGTTGTGGGAGGTGGGGTTGGGTTTGGTTTGGTTTGCTTGGGGAATAGCAGATGCCCTTTCGGCCTGTCAATGCTTCTATGATTGCCTACTTTGATCAAACTATATATATATATATATATATCGGTTGGTATATTATCGACCACGCATACCAACAGTGTTTGTTGCGAATGAAAGCAAACATGCATAACTTCCGTCAAATATACTCGAATTTCAAATGAAATATATGGCCAATTGTATGAAGGATCGACCTAAGGTGCTTTCTGATATGACTGGTAAGGTGCCCACACTTAGCTGGAAATTTTAAAAAGAGAAAAAAAAATACACTTTTTGTTAAAAAAATTTGTACAATTCAGTGTTTTGAAAAACGTACTTAATAGGCGATTAGTCGTCCGTTTATTCGGAAACAGACACGAAACTGTCACGTATACTCAATGCGGAAGCTGTTTTGCGCTGACGAACGTTTAATCGCTCGTTTATTCCGACTAATCACCCGTTTTCCGTTTAACCACCCATTCAATCGACCGTTTTCCATTTAATCACCCGTTTAATCGGTCATCTTCTTATTCTCATTTCTCCTTTTGTCTTTAGAACAGAACAAGCACAATCTTTTTCCTTTCATGAAAGAGAGAGTGCGCTATAGCAATTTCTCGATGATCCTGACAATTTGATGTCATCCTTTCCATTTTTGTTTCTTTTTTCGATTCTGCTGCACTGCCTGCACATGTGATGCAATGGTCTTCCTTCTCATCTCCTAAATATGTGCAAGGCATGACAAGACGAATAGACGATGCATGATGAAGCATCTTGGAGCCCTTTGAGCACTAGGACTTGGTCCTTGGAAGCATAAGATAGATTTTTTTATGTCTAGGCTTTATTTCCAGCGATATCGACTTTGAAATCAAGTCGAAACAGTGCATATCGATTGATGTTGCCTATCGATATATTGATATATGGGAAAGTATGTTGGATGACTAAGTACAGAAAATTAGAGAGGACCGTCACATGTTTAGGAGCTATATCGATGCATCGATTTCATAATGATTGGCCTATCGATATATCGATATTCCTGCTTTGCAGACTCATTTTTGACTAAGTCAAGAGAGAACTTTCTAAGAAGACCGTCACAGTTAAATCGATATATCGATGTCATACTGATTTAACTATCGATATATCGATATACCCTATCAATATATCGATAAGTGTAGAATCACACCTCCTCTGTTCTGTACAGCTATTTAAGGAGTTGATATCTTTTTCTCGTCTTCAAGAAAACTACCTACGCTCATTCTTACAATATGAGAGAGATCAAAGCTTCCTTCTAGCTTTTCCAAACCATCATCTAATCATCTATTGTAGAAATCTTTTGTGAGTTAGTTTTAACTTGAGCGATTGGGTTTCAAGTATCGAGATCTTGTGGAAAGATAGTGTCGGGCTCATCCTTCTTTTGATCCATTTGTGGATAGTTGTTTGATCTCTTAATTGGATCGAGTCTTTTAGTTTCTCAATTGTTTTATAAGAGAACTAGAATCTAATTTTGTAAGAATCTTTTGTGATAGTGTATCAGTTCCGGTGTGGAATCAAGGAGTCTTGTGGATGTAGGCTTTGAAAAGATTTCAGACGAATTGTTACATAGAGTGTCACATTTTTCTTACTCTCTCTCACTCTGTCTATCTCTTTATTACTTTCTCGCAATTCTTGGAGTTCTTTGTCTATAATTGTTGAATTGTATCTAATCTTGAACTTCTGCATTAAGCCTTAGTAGTAGTATTCTTTATTTCCAACACTTTTGTGATACCATGCAAGTTGTGTTGTTAATTGCAAGTGTTTGTTTGATCTAAGGATTGAATCATTTGTTTCATAGAGGAATCTTTTTGTTTTGTTATACCTTGCAAATTATGTTGTCAATTGCAAGAGGCTTAAGGCTTTTTAGAAAAGCATTATTGTAAACACTTTGGTATAGTGTTGTTTGTTTCGTCTCGTTGTGAACTGAGGGTTTCGTGGAGTAAGCAAAGATTGTCGGATCATGTTATATTATGTGTCAACTTGTCTCTCTCTTTTTTTTCTGAAAACTTGGTAGGAGCTACCAAGGTTTGATTAAATTAAGAACTTCAGTTACAACGTAGTAATTGAGTCTGCGGCACCTGACTGCCATACTACATACCACATCCATACAACACAGTAACTGCACCCTACACTTTGTTGTTCCCCTATGGCGCTAAACTACCAACACATATACAGTCTTTGAAGTTCACTACAGACTTCCAGTCCTCAACAGTATTTCAGCCATAGGCTTGCATCTTGTCTTGCCAAGGTCACTAGCTTTGCTGCCGAGCGTGGGTTACTCTATTTGTCCATGAGCCATGAGTTTCTCTCTTTCCAAATTGTCCACAACATGGCGAGGATAAGGGTCTAGCACTGTTGTCTCAATTCCCCTGACAGGGTGTCTCTGTAGCGCAGCAGGGATTGTTGGGCTGTGATGTTGATGCCGGTACTTACCCCATCAAAGAGTTGTTGCAGCTGCAGCTGAAACCAGGCCTCCACTGCGAAGGGGCAAAGCAGGAAGAGGTGGTTAGTCGATTCGATCGGGCAGTTGCCGCACATAATGCAGGGCATAGAGCATGGCATCCTTCTTCGTCTCATGACGTCGTGCGTTAACAGTCGGTTGTGGAAGAACATGGAGGCAAAAAACTTCACAATGGGGGGTGCCTAGGTTGTCCAGATCCAGTACCATTCGGTTTTTGTTAAGCCTGCATCAACCAAAACGTTATATAGGAACTTGGAGGAGTATTTACCCGATGGACTCCATCTCCAATTGAGAATGTCATCCGCCTCAGATAGTTGCAAGTTTGATGTCGTGGCAAGTGCGCACGTGTCCCCCTCGTGGTGTTGCTCGTCTGCAGGTAGAAGGTTTTCTAAAATTAGCATCGCATCTCTTAAGGAGAGTCTTGGCATTGGTGTTTGCAGGGTATTGCGCAAGTGAGGTCTTAAGAGTAGTCCAGCCCAGTTGTCGTACCAGAAGGATACCGACTGGCCTGTTCCTACGATCCAATAGGTGCTCTAGTGAAATTTCCACAACAGAGATCTGAGCATGCGCCAGAAGAAGGATCATGTCTGTCTCCAAAACGACGGGCCTGCAGTGTATGTGTCTGTGCAGTATAGGCTGGTGATGGTGTTTGTCCAAAGACAATTTGGTGTCGTGTACGCCTTCCACCACCAGCGCAACAGCAAGGACTTGTTTTGGGGGTGCAACTCTTTGACCCCTAAGCCTCCACAGTGTTTTGGCATGCATATTATACGCCAGTTTAGTAGGTCACTCCGTTGACTTGACCGTTTTTTCCCCACAAAAAGTCTGATCGAATTTTGTCCAGAAGTTTGGTCACCCATTTAGGAAGCCTGAAACAACACATATAATAGATTGGTATTGAGGATAAGACATATTGCACCAGTACTAGGCGGCCCCCTCTGGAAATCAGCTTTCCCTTCCACCCCTCTAAACGCTTTTCCACTTTCTCAATTAGCGGAATGAAATCCTGACATCTCGGTCTCTCAACTGCGAGAGGCATGCCCAAATATGTGATGGGTAGCGCTTCCTGTCGACATGTCAAGATGCCTTGTACATGACAGGGTGTCTCTGTTTTCATCTCATCTCAATGTTATTGGCGAGTGTGTAGGCCTTTTCCCTTATAAGAAGTCTAAGTTTGAATTCTGGAGCACCGATGTAGAGCTTATTTGCAGCTTTGCAGTTGGGCTTCCATTGTACTGAAGCGTTGTTTGTGCCACCTGTGTAACGTGGTATGCATGGAGTTCAACTTGTGCTAGAAAAATAGCATGGGGTCAGCATATGCATTACCTGAGGTGTTCCATAAAGATTGAATCAGCATATCAACCTCTTTGTATTTCATCCAGAAAAGTTCAAATTTCGGGGCTCTTCTTGTAGTGCCTTGCAATATCAGGGGCATGTGATCAGAGACTATCATCTCTGCTGCTATCAAACTTAAATCTGGGAAAATAGCGGTCCAGTGTGTCGAAACAAACACCCGATCCAGTTTTGAGAATACTGGTACAAGTCGCTTGCTAAACCACGTAAATTATCTGTTTTTCAACTGAATATCTACTAGCCATGTTGTACGGACGAAGTCGTTGAACTGGTCCATAATTTCGAATTCCCTATAATCCCCTGATCTGTCAATGAGCCAATGCACTAAATTACAATCCCTCGCGAGGATCCACGGGAGATCGACCAAGGAAGCCACCTTATGTAGTTCCTGGATGAACAGGGTTTTTTATCCTTCTGAGGCACCATACATTCCAACATAAAATTGTAAATTTATGACAATACATGAAGTAAGTCTAAACTACAAGCAGCAGAATATCTCTAGTGATGTCGGCCGCATTACTCTTCACCCGATAACTCGTCGTCTATAAAAGGGTCAAGACGTATCAGGTCATCTGACCCTGGGACCTGCACGTATTTGTCCAAGTCCATCCGGGAATCAGCATTAGTGCTCGGGCCTGCAACTTGCATTTGTGACTCGGGCCAAATATTTGCTTGCCTCTCCTGGTTGTCCTTGTCCATGGCCTGAATTGCATCTGGCAGGGTCACCCCACAATGATCTGTGACTTGGGTTAAGTGAGCACAGTCTAGATGCACTTGAAAAAAGCCCTGTGGGTGTCTGAGTATTTGAACGGGCCCTTGAGTTTGCTCATTTTCCTTTGGTAAGCCTGCTGGTGGAGTGGTTGTTGGGCACTGGGCCGAAGAGTAGCCCAATGAAATTTTCTTCTTTTTGTTTTTGCCTTTTTTACTGATTGTCTGATGGTCGCCAGGGTTTGACATTGGTTTGGGGATATCAAGGTGCTGTCTGATTCCTCTGCTGGGATTGTCATGTCACCCCCCACCCCCCCCTCTTTTGTTCCCTAGGATTGATTGCTTTGGGACTGCTGCTTCTGTGGGAACGATTGGAGAGTGGGGAATTTCCATCCTAGGAAAGGTGATAGGTAAGTGCGTGATCTCTGCAGTGGGGCTTTGCGTGAGTTGCTCTCTCTGCAGAAGTACAGGGCTCAAGGCTCGAGGTGAGGTCAGCCTAGGGGGACGTTCATGCAAGTAGTTAGGGATCTTGTGTGGCAGCTCTTTTAGGAGATTTCTTTCACGACCTGGGTAAATCGTGTTTGCCCGACCCGTTTCAGGCACACCTTGAGCACGTGCTCCATCCCCCTCTGAGGGGATTTGTTGTGGCTCCTCCCCAGCATGCTGCTTGTCATGTGTAGGTGCTGCCTCTGCTAGTTCCACTAGGCGGTGGAGCTCCGGCACTGACAATTTAGTTGGTGCCTGTGAGGTAACTCGTAGGGCAGCTTGCAGTTTTGGTGGCAGTTTTTCGAGGCTGCAGCGTTGCACCACCTCACTTAGTGCCTTTCGTGACACAACAATTGAGTCATCGTCATCGAAGTAGTTGTATTCGGCTCTAATGGTCCGAGGGGGTTGTGGTGCTGTTGTGGTTTGCGATAGATGGTTGGGGCTAACGGCAAATCAACCTGGGTGAACACATGCTTGTGAATCCACTTTAACGGTGTGACCCTGACAGGGTATTCTTACCCGCCCACCATTACAGCTATTAGCTTGGGTATTTTTTCTAGCTCGGTCATTTCCACAACGCATCTCCAGGATGTGATGTCGGCCTCCTCCTCATTTGGAAGCGAGCCTAGATATGTGCCCACCCCCGAGAGGGCAGAGACTACATCCTTCTCTCTCCATAAGTTTGGCGGGATGCCGTCAAGTTTTAGAAGCACCTTGAATGTAGGTATGGTGATGGAGGAGTTGTAGTGTGCTAACCATGCTTGGAAGTTGTACCCCTAGTCCCATAGGTGCGGGGGTGTAGCATTGATGAAAGTAGATGAGGCCAACCCCGTAGGCAGTAGAATGAGGTGTATATTTTGGTAAAGTCTAGCAATGCTAATTTCCCCCTGTTGCATTAGGCCAGTTGTGGCCGCAAGGTTGGCTAACTCATCCAGGGAGTGTTCTTTGACCCTCGTTGTGTTCATCAGTACTGCCTGCTACAGACGGTCAATTTCGAGGGAGTAGTCCTTGTCTCTCTGTATGAAGCAGTAGGTTTTTTCTGGTTTGCCCTTGGGCATAACCAGGGCACCCAGTGGGGTGGGCGCTGCTAGGAGGTCTTCGAAGCCTGGTTCTGAGCTCTTGCTACGCGCGCGTTCCTGTGAGACATTTTTTGGGAGAAAGGCTGAGATGAATGAGCATTTATTACCCGTGTGGCCATCGTGCCATAATGGGCATAATAAGGTTGCGGCATTGAGACTTGGTGTGGCCACGTCGGCAACACCTGAAGCAGCGGCCTATTCTGGGAAATGAGGGGATGGAAGGAAGCTGAGGCGGGTTGGGCTATGGGGCGACACGTAGTAGTTGGTGCCAAGAAGGGTGGCTGGCGAGTTTCGTCTGGAGGTGTTTTGAGATGAGGTGTGTTGGGAGTTTATGGGGGAGGAAGGGATGGGCGACATTAGTGCCTGGGCATAGGAAGGTTTGGCGTAGGGCCTGAACGGTTGAGGGTGGTTGGTAGGCATGGTGGCACTCGTTCTTCCACGATGGGTAATAAGCTGCCATTCGTGTTGGGACATTTTCTCCTGAAAATCGCCTTTTTCTCTGTTTTCACCGCTTCTCTCTAACTTCTCTCTCTCTCTCTCTTTCTCTCTCCTCTCCCTCTATCCTCTCTAACTTCTCTCTCTCTCTCTCTCTCTCTCTCTATTTCTCTCTCTTTCTCTTTACTTCTTGAGCTTTGTTGTGATATCTTTGACTTGTATTGAATTCTGAATTGTAATTGTTAAGTGGCTTAAGATCTTGTAGAATTGTACACGCTCTACATTAAACTTTACTTATACCTAAGCTCTCATTACTTTCGAACAAGAACATACTAAAAGAATCTATTGGACATATAAGTTCAACTTTTTTAATCCATTCTATAAGTTTTTACCATGTGTTTAGCTCTGAATTTATCCGATAGTTTTTTTAGAAGAAGTGAGATCTTTTCTCCAAGTCTAATTTCAACTTTGACCTAAAGTCTTCCAGAAATTCATCACTAGATTTCAAATTTTGACCAAGACCTCGTTCTTGATATTAAATAGTGAGTTCCTTTTATTAGATATTAGTACAATGAGTAAAGCTAGTGTGTTCTTAAGCTCACCAAAAGAATTAGCGAGCTTAACTAAAAACTGATTAAATCAACTTCAAACGAAAAAAATTTAAACCGTTGAAACCAATCTACCTCACGTGTGATGCATTTACATAACAAATTTATAAATTTTCGAATTCATTTGATATAAGGTCAAGCGTTCAAAAGTTTGAAGATTTATAAATTATTTTTGTGCATTCATTTTTGTTATCTTTTGACTGCTTGATCTTATATCAAATTAATTCAAAAAAATATATAAATTTTATATATAAATGCATCATACATGATGTAGATCGGTTTCAACGATTCAGATTTATCGTTTGAGGTCGATTTGATCAATTTGTGAGTAAAGCTCACCAATCTCTGTGGTGAGCTTAAGAACATGTTAGCTTTGCTCTTGGTACAATTATATACTTCTAGATAAATGTTTTTAAAATTAACTTGGTTTGCAACATTATAGTTGTGTGATTGTGTGAGTAAAGCTCTACTCTTGGAAGCACCAAAATCTCTCGTGTTCTTAACATGGACTGGGCAAAAAGCTCATGGCTCGTGACTCGCTCGGATTTTAGCTCTTTATCAACTTGCTCATATTTAACTCGAGCTAATCTGACTCTAGTTGTGTAGCTCATATAATTTACGAGCTGAGTTCGAGCTACTTCCAGCTCACTCATTAACTCACTCGAATTATTATACTGCACGTATTTTTTCTCCTAACATGACATATAATATGTTAATACCTTCATTTTAACTTTTTTCAATCATTTTCTTCTGTTTTATATTGATATAAATTATAGTCGATTTTATTCTTGCATAATTAGCTCTAGCCAATGTTTCAATGAATAAATGATAGAATTTTATAAGATTTTAGCAAACTGAATTGTAAATTCGATCCAAATAATGAGTTACGAGCCGTCTCGAGTTTTTCGCGAGCCGAATATGAACTGGATTTTTAGTTCAAAACAACACCGGTGATTTGAGCCGAATAGGCTTGTATAATTCACGAGCCGAGTTCGGACTAGCCCTGACTCGCTCGAATAATAACCCTATTCTTAACTCAAAAACATCATTAGGCAGCTTTAAATTTCTATTTATCATGCTCAACAAGTTTATTATATCAAAATTTAATAATGAACAAAAAATGCTATTTTTGGAGTTTTTTAATATTTATTTTGAATTTTTTAAAATGACCTAATTTAATGTATAAACATTGATTATTTTATTATTAGTTTGAAATCACTTTCAAAAATCCAATACATGTACTTAAAAAACTCTAAAAATATAATTTTTTGTCACCTACTAGATTTTGATAGAAATAAATTACTGAGCATTATAAATCGAAATTTAAAACTATCTAATGATATTTTTGAGTTGAGAGGATAGAAAGTTTGGTGCTCCTAAAAGCATCGTAGCTTTTCCTTAACATCCCACAAATTAAATTTAACTAAACTATTATTCTTGTAAGCATTGAGCGAATTCATCTATTTGGTTCAACATACATGGCTGAACCTGGAGTTTGTACGCCAGCCATAAATGGATTGGCTGACTATCACAACATTTCATCTTACCACTTACAAAATGCATGGTGCTTAATTTGTATAACACTTTAGCTGGCTGGTTTGTACAGAAGTATGTTTTTGTTAATTAACAAGATTACAAGAACAATATATATTAATGTAGAACCGAAATCATTTGTACCATTGACTCTTCGACAAGTAAAAGTTATCTTTTGCTAATGCTGATTAAAGAGATCAGTTCAAGTCCGGATAATCGATCGATCTCTCTCCAATCCTTTTTATAATTAGAAGCTTATATATATAGTTGGGTTAAATTAAATTTTACCATATTTTATAGAACCTAGCTAGCTAGGAGACTAGCTAGGAAGGTTGCTTTCCATAGCAAGCAATTAAAACCAAAAGCCACTAGAGCCTCCTTTCTTCATGTTTCATGTTTGGTGCTTAATTAGATTCTTTCATTCTCTTCCTTTGCAATTAAAACCAACAACCATACTTGACTCGTAATTTTGTCCATATGTAACGATTCCACCTTTAATTTATTAATTGTTTTTTGTTACAAAAATTTTCAATGAGCTAGTGAGTGACTCTAAATCAGTGTTGTGACGAATAAATTATTTAAAATTTTCAATCGTTGAGACGAAGATCGATGCGTTAACTGGACAATATTCATGACATTAATTATTTACAACATTAGCAAGGCCACAAACAATCCAATTTGAAGTTAATTGATGTCTATTAGTTTTTCCTAGTGTCATGTTGCAATTTTTATGTCATTCTCATGAGTAGAAGATGCTAGCTAGTACTGTATTGCTATCTTGACTGTGGCAACAAGCAGATAGATACTGGTACTAGATCTTGTTGGTTGTGTTGTGTTGCCATCAATTTCAATACTAATTTACCATTCCTATCCCCCTCAAAATTATAAATTATATTACAAGAATCTCTCGATTGCTAGCTTGCATCCCCTTTTTACCTCCTTTTAATGTATATATGAATGGTCCTAGATCAAACTGAATCTCTCTCTCTCTCTGTCTCTCTTGTGTTTAAGGTGGTTGAGCGTGGAAGCTAGGAGAATATATACCTCTCACTTTTCCCTTCGGTTGGAGACAGACATACAGAGAAAGAGAAAAAGCTAGCTAGCAATATACATTAATTAACACATATATATGTCAAGCACATGCTGAGATGAGATCTTCAACCCAATTTTAGGAGAAGGATGAAAGAGAGGATGTGCATTTAACGAGCCAGGTAAATATATATCCCCCTTACAAACTCAGAAAACCCTCTCTCTCCCTCTGTGTGTGTGTGTGTGTTTTCTTTGACACACACAAACAAACTTGCGCTTGCATTAGCACTTGGGACAGTATGTCTTAATTTGTTTTGAGGTCGATCTTAATTAGTTTCATGCATAATTTCTTACTTTTTGCTCATATAACAGAAGAGAATTTCCTTCTATATATAAGCTAATTAATCTTTTTTTACCTGTTGTGTTTAACATGTGTGATGGTTTTGTACAAGTACATTGTTCAATCAGAAACCGCTGTGAATTCTATTTCTAACGGAATTCCTTAGTACGGAATTAAGTTCCAATTAATGCAATGATCGATTTTTTAATTTATTTTCTGAGACTTTTCAGATTGCATACTTGTTCTTTTTTTTAGGAAAGTAGGCCTTGTCATATATTGTTTCTTCCTTATTTTAATTGTTTATCACATATAGTTAAAAGCATGATTTCATTTTTTTTCACAAGCACTGATCGAGTGAGTTAAAACTTAATTCATGCATTATATCGGCTTAAAGAAATTACATTGCAATGCTTCTTCCAGTTCTAAAAATGAAGTATGAACATAACAGCAATAACAATATAATTAGTACTGCACTATGTAATTGGTAAGTCAAGATATATTTGGTTGAGTTCTCATAGACATAGAATTGCAATGTTTAAAAATAAAAATCCGGCAGAAGAAATGGTAAAGGCTCAAAAGAATTGCTAGGTTGAGTAGTTTTTCAAAAAGAAATGAAAAGAAAAGATAAAAAATAAAATGAAAACAGATGACGAAAGAATGCACAATTGCAAGAACAATAATGGCAACAACCACGATAATCACTTTACGTTATCATAATGAGTACATATATATATATATATATATATATATATATATAGCTCCATCTATATTTTGTCATAATTTATATCCTATTTGAACCCGTTACTTGCATTGTCTTTTCTCTATGGAAGAAATTCTTGCATATATTAAAAAAAATCAATGTTACGTATTTCTCCATCTAAATTTTGATATTACGTATTCACCCCTCTAAATTAAAAAGTCTAAAATTTATCAATTTTATTGTCTTTTATATTAACACTCATTTTCAATGTGCAAAATATCCATTTTATTCTTAACTAAAAGCATAAAAAATATATAATTTATTTAAGAAAAACACCAACCTTATACTTGGTTGATTTCTGAGGACAAATTGTTCACTCCTTAGATACGATGAATTTTAGATGTATTCTTGTATATGCATCAGAAGTAGATAAATGAAATTTTTTCTCTAAAAATCGATCAAATATAATATCGATCGTTTTATTGAACAAGTTACATATTTGTATGCTTTTAAGAGGGTAAAATGAGTATTTTGCTGATGTAAAATAAGTTTTAATACAAAAAAATGGTTAAAATTTTGGAGTTTTTGAAGTTTTGGAGGGGAGATACGTGATATCAAAATTCAGAGGGGGACTACTAATATTGAAATTTTGAAAGGGTATATTTGAAATTTCACCTTTCTGTATATCATCCCTTGTAATTTACATTATTCTAGCAGTTGAAGACAGCAGCAGCTTGAGCCTTGAGGTCAGTACTGACTACTGAGTACTCTACTGTTAACTGTTCTATCTGAAATATACACAGTTTCTAAGTGCCACCTTTTCTAACCCATTGAACCGAAATTTATCTCCACAAATTCAGACGAAGGGTACATTAATTCTTGCATCATATGTAGGCTAGCGTGTCAGTACTGTTGTGTAGTTGTGAGATATATGTCACTGTAATCATGTCAGGTACCTGATAAAGTGACAGTCCACCTAATTCATCCAAATTAATTATTGATCGAGTTGAGATCCATGTATCTGAATTTCCACGTCAAAGAATTATTGGAAAATTGACCCCCCACCTTTGACTTTGAGCAAATATAAGTCAGCACAATTTGCAAGAGTCATATGTTTCGATGGAAATTTCATTAATTGTCTCTAATTATCTTCACATTATTAATTATTCAATATAAAGGGTCGAGATTAAGGCCTAATAGTCTAATCATGACGGACCTAATAGCTAGCGACTCTCCAATTAGATAAAAACATAATATCAGCGGAATTCGAGGGATTTTCAAGCTTTTATTTTGGAATTGTGCTTCCTTAAAAAGTGCCCACAATTTGGATGAATAGTACGTATATTATATATTGCATTCCTTTGTCACTAATGTGTCCAACATGCTACATTAATTGTAGTTGTAGGGTGAAATATCCCAGTCAGACTCGATCAGACCTCACCCAAAAAATGGGACCCTATCCTATCCTGTCCATTAACTCAGGTGGAGGTGGAGGTGGAGGTGGAGGTGCGGTCAGGCTGACGCATATATATGATTTCTTGCTAGATTTCAACCTGATCGATATATAATTAACCTTATTACTCTTCATTGTAGATTTTGAGGAACTTAGGAGCATGCAGGAATACATTTAAAGTTACAAAATTAAGGGGTAATTAAGTTGTGGGGTGGGGGCCCCGGGCTGATGTTAGCAGTACACCCAGGACCACATGCAAGTTCTCACTAGTGATGAAGTACATGAAACTTGGAACCAAACCGGACACTTTCTACACTGAGGAAGCTATCAGGTTTCAACTTATAAATGAAAAAAAAACAAAGAATACTGACAATTTCAAAGAAAACCCAAAAAATCATACTAATATATACTATACAAGCTTTACTACATTAATTTCTACTGTTTCCTGCAGGTCAGTTTTATCAGAAGTTCCTGCTGATATCATCATACATATTAACAACACCAAGTACCATTTACATAAGGTACGTAAGTCTCGATCTTTTCATGAAAAAATAATAGTTACTCATTGCACTACTAAAGTTTCTCACGCATATATTTAAGTACAAATGTACAATGTAGCCACACTATGAAAAAAGAAACAATCATCAATCCCATCATGTAGCGGCTTAATTAATCATAAAAGAAACCACTAAATAAAGCATGATTTAGTTTATTATATTATCTAAAAAGGTCTTTACTTTGTAACTTCTGTAGCAGCGTGGCTCTAAAAAAAGGGAGATGCTCGCTGATCAAAAGTCTGAAGCTACTATTATGACTAAAAAGATTTAAAATAAAATCGACGAAAAGAGAGCTTCTAACTCCTCATAGCCTACTCCCTTTTTTTCATTTTTTTTTAATTATGTGTGGCAACCACAACCGATTCCAAATATGCTCTGATCTGAATGTGCTTCATTATTATATATTCAGATTTGGTTGACCACTTGACCCAATTCAACTTGATCCAAACCACTTCGAGTGATACTGGTACTTTTTTTCTGGTAACTCATGGAATCAAATGATTGCTACAAATCTAGTCATTCCACTTTATATAGCTTTAGTTAGGGTCGCTTGATTCATAATTTTATATACAAAAAGTATGGTTTATCAAAATTCAATGAGTATCACATGCATTAATTGGCTAGTTGCAATCAACATCCATCAGGGACTCATTTTAATATAGTCTAAGGGTTAACTTTAATAAAACATAAAGTGATACTCATCGAGTCATAAATCTAGTAATTATGAGACACAATTGTTTGAAGTTGGAAGAACAACATTATGGTGATTAAAAATTTAAAATAATGGCACAATTAAACAGCATTATCTATTTCTTTGTACAACAGATTATGCGGTATGATACATTTATCTAGTACCAACTAAAACACCTGATTGCAGCTATATAGCAGAAAGTTCCATGATTTTGAAAAATACAAAAATCATATACTTACAATAATATGAATTTGAGAAATTTTGAGAAAACTCAGTTAGTTCAATTAGTCGCATAATTTGTGTTATTGCAGAGTGATCAATACAAAATAGCTCACTGCAATTATTACGTTTGCACTATCATGCAGAAAAACATTCAGAAATTTAGACTAAATTTATCGGAAATTAATCAATCGTGAAAGATGGACTATTCAAACATTTTAAGTACATTTTAATTTGCACCTAATATGAAGTCCATATAACATGTAGAGCTAATATCGATCCAAACATATTAATTTGCAGTACATTTTCAATTGAAGTAGACAATTGGTTTCCGGCAGTTTATTGCTGGTCACCGTATTTTTGCACCTCGAGGTTTGAAGGATGTCATAAAATTGAAGGAACAACTGCAACTTTACAATTCACTTCAAAACAATTTTCAATAGTGAAACCTCTTGATTTCAGGCCTTTTATTGCATATGTAAAATGTAGTTCCCTCTCCTCCTCAAATGCGGTCTTCTGCAGCAAATATGCTCCTCCCCTTCCTCCCCCACTGACGAGCGGGCTCAGCCATTTTGCCTCTCTCTCCATGACATCCCTGGAGGCCAGCAGGCCTTCGAGCTATGTGCCAAGTTTTGTTATGGCATCTCCATTAATGTTAGTGCGCACAATTTCGTACCGGCCATTCTCGGAGCAAGGTACCTGAAGATGACTGAATCAGTTTGTCGGGGCAATTTGGTAAATAAACTAGAGATCTTTTTCGATTCATGCATTCTGCAAGGATGGAGGGATTCGATTTTTACCTTGCAGTCTGCTTGGCAATACTCAGGTTGGGCTGAGAACCGCATCGTTCAACCCTGCATGGATTCTATTGTAGAAAAAATATTGGCACATCCTTCTCAGGTTAGTCAAAAATATCACAGCTTGCATTTTGTAGATTGATGGTTACGGCCTTATAAACCTTCATGTGCCGTCTCCTGGCACGAACCAGCAGTCCTTACGTGCAAATTTTGAAAATCATCTGTGCATAATTTTAGGCAGGGGCGGACCCATGTACAACTAGGGGGGGGCGCTTGCCCCCCCCCCGGAAAAAAAATTTACAAAATTATTTAGTGTATTTGTGCGATTTGTCGAAATTTTTTGCGAAATAACCATGTATTTTTTAAAATCTGTGTTATTTTGCCCTCCCCTGGAAAAAAATTATGAATCTTGCCCTCCCCTGACGAAAATCCTGGATCCGCCCCTGATTTTAGGTAAATTGGTCATACACGTATACTAGACCAGGCTACTCAAAGAAGCAACACCAGTCAGTACCAAAAGATTGGTGGACTGAAGACATATCAGACCTCGATCTCGACTTATTTCGGTCTGTAATGTACACCGTCCGATCCACCAAGGCTCTCCCTCCAGCATTGATAGGCGAGGCACTCCATGTCTACATAAGCAAGCATCTGCCCGACCCTCTTTACACTGACGAATCACATCTCGAACCTGAACCTGAAGAGATACTGATCAAACAGAGGAGGATACTCGAGTCCGTTGTTACCATGTTACCTCTGAAACCTGGTTCGGTCACTTGCAGATTTCTGTTGAGGCTGCTGAGAACTGCTAATTATATAGGTAAATATTCTTTATTTTTTTCCTTAACATTTCAAAATATTTGGCCTGATTAATCTCATTCTAACCAGACATTCAGAGTAACCAATTTAGTTCATGATCATGTCAACTTATGATTTTATTAAAATCAAAACAAACAGGAGCCTCTTCTTCGACCAAAGCAGAACTGATAAAAAAATCCGGAAGGCAACTTCACGAAGCAAGTGCCAAGGACTTACTGATTCCCTCACAGTCTGACCCAACAACTTACGATTTAGGTGCAACGGAGGCAATCCTCGAAGCTTTCCTAGCACAATTCAAATGCCGGCGGTCAGATCCAGCTGAAGCACAGCAGATGGGTGCTGCTATGGCAAGTGTGGCCACTATGTTTGACTCGTTCTTGGAGATATTGGCAAGAAGCAATTTGGATTTACCAGTGTCAAGGTTTATTGATCTGGCTGAGGTTTTTCCAGACGTTGCGAGGAAGCAACATGATGGGCTGTATAGAGCTATTGATGCCTACCTCATGGTAATATGTTATGTATATCATTTGCAACTGCAAAATGAGTGATTAGAATAACATAGGTTCATTTTCTCGTTCCAAATTAATTAAATGGAAAGCTTCATTCACTATTTCTTGACAATATGTACACGAGCAAAAAAGCATTATCATGCACATTTCTGCATAATGAAATATGTTGAGAACTTGAGATTACACTCACCAGATAAACTGATATATTGATATATATGGCTTAAGAATAGCAAAACTCGGTCAAAAATCAGCGAATCATGTTCACTATACCATCTGATGAGTATTCTCTAGGTATCTAAACTTGATCTGGACCTAGTACGATTATTATATTTTATTTTATTGTAGTAGGCAAACTAGTATGATCATTAATTCACTATTGACAATACTAGTTAAACTTGTCATTTTATTGATCATCCAAGTTAAGAAAAATAAATTTTTAAAAAGAACAGAAGCACGCATGAAGCAATTTTCTTCTTCTTTTTATGTTAATTAGGAGCATGCAGAGGTCAGCAAAGCAGAAAGAAAGCGGCTCTGCCGAATGATTGACTGTCGAAAATTGTCATCAGAAACCCGTGCGGAGGCCATCTGTAATGACCGAATGCCGCTCCGTACAATCGTTCAATTACTCTACATAGAGCAGGAAAGATCATCTACAAGCAATGCCTTTAACATTACTAGAGTAATACAAGAAGAGCCGAGGAGATCTGAACAAGTGTTGAGAGAACAAGACCCACGAGGAGGGGAGCGCACAGCTGTCCATGACATGTCCAGGTCTTTGTCAGTTTCAAAGGCGCTGAAGAAAAAGTAGGCAACAGAGGTAGAGGGAGCAGATTTGAATATAATTTACATTGTTTGTTGAAAATTTATTAAAACATGTTGATTTGTTGCTCTGTTGCACAAGAAATTGCTAAATGTACCATCTGATCTGAAAAAAAAAATGGGAAGTTATTATTTTTTTCAATTCAACGTTCATGTTCGACATGTAAGGTGAAGAAATTTTGTGAAAATACGCCACATCAGAAAAACCTGATATTTTCTCTTTTTGAGTAACCAGCAACCACTAGAAAACTAACAAAATAATCCACATGCTTTGTGCAACAATTTATACTGGATTGAAAAGAATATGAAAGCACGGAATACGAAATCAGGATGAAACTTTTTTTATGCTGATATTCAATTTTAATTATTTTAGAGGTGATTTTTGCAGTGTGAATTAAGAGTCGAAGCTTTAAGAGATTTAAGCAAGATGGTCTAAAAAGATTTAATTCTGAGAGGAAGATGTCTTGAAATTTATGAGTAAAAGATTAGTATTATGAGACGCCATATTTTTATGAAATAAATACACATTTCAAGGATCCGGACTGAAAGGGTCAAATGGTCAACGATACATCGGTGACCGACAAAGGGGTGGTGGCGCAGTTGGCTAGCGCGTAGGTCTCATAGCTGCTGAGGAATCCTGAGGTCGAGAGTTCGAGCCTCTCTCACCCCAATATTTTTCAATTTTGTTAAGAATGCAGTTTATTAGTAATTAGTAATATTTCCCCCCCATCGGGTACGTCTCTACTATTTTAATACGTGCTCTGTTAAATGTTTGTATGTATTAAATCTCCGAGGAAACGAAGAGAGTACTTGTATCCTAGCATTGATCATGTTAATGTTGCACAGCTCCATTTCTCGGTTCATCTCTAGCTGCTATCTTCACACAGCCCCCTCAAGCGAGACGTTTTTGAGAAAACGTGCAGCTTGTCCTGTAGCACATGAAATTTTTGTTTGTCAAGACTTTTAGTGAAGATGTCACATATTTGATCATCAGAACAAATGAATTGAACAGTCAATTGCTTGTTTCCAATCTTTTTTCGCACAAAATGATAATCAAGTTCTATGTGTTTTGTTCTAACATGAAAAATAGAAGTTGAAGCTAGAAACGTTACCCCTAGATTGTCACACCACATTGTTGATATGGTTTGTATATTGTATTGAAGTTCATTCAACAAATAGGTGATCCATGTTAATTCAGAGGCAGTGACAGTTAGGCTACGATATTTAGCTTCGGTGGAAGATCATGATACTGTAGGTTGCTTCTTTGAAGACCAGGATACTAAGTTTGAGCCTAGTTAAATCGAAAATCCAGTTGTAGACCTTCTATCATCAGGACATCTTGTCCAATCTGCATCACAGTAGACATGGAGGGCTAATTGTTTGTCTGAGCTAAATGTGAGACCATGATCTAGTGTTTCTTTAATATAACGAAGTATTCTTTTGACAAGTTGCCAATGAGTCTCAGTTGGTTCAGCAATGAATTGTGAAGCTTTGTTCACTGCAAATGTGACATCTAGTCTGGTAATTGTTGCATACTATAGAGCTCCAACAATTGATCTATATTGGTGAGGGTCTTCGAATAGTTGCCCTTCAAACTTGGAGACTTGTATCCCTGTTTGCATGAGTGTTTGACAGGGTTTGGCATTTAGCATATTGGACTTGGCTAAAATGCTTTTGAGATATCTTGTTTGAGATAAATGGAGTTGAGGTCCACTGGAAACAAGTTCAATTCCAAGAAATGATGAACTGCACCTAGATCCTTTAGTGAGAATGTGGTGTTCAAAATTCTCAATAGATCCTGAATGCTCTCTCTGGCTTGTTTCCAATGATAAGGATATCATCTACATAAATTAGTAAGTAGATTGTGATAGATCCTTGATTGTAAATGAAGAAAGAGGGGTCTGGCTTGGATGCAATGAAGTTGTTGCCTTCTAGAAAGTTTTTAAGTTTTGAGAACCATGTCCTTGAAGCTTGTTTGAGGTCATAGAGTGCCTTTTTTAATCTACACACATGAGTTGGGTAGATAGGGTCTTGAAATCCTGGTGGTTGCTCCATAAATATTGCTTTTTGTAATTCACCATGTAAGAAGGCATTATTAACATCCAGTTGTCTAACATCCCATCCATGAGAGAGAGCTATAGTCAGGATAATTCGAATTGTGACTGGTTTGATCATTGGACTGAAAGTCTCATAGTAGTCAACTCCTAATTGACTGTAATCTTTGGCTATTAGCCTTGCTTTGTGCCTCTCAACTGTGCCATCAGCTCTTAGCTTTAGTTTAAATAGCCATTTGGCACCAATTATGTGTGCATTTGGTGGAGGATGAACTAATTCCCAAGTTGAATTTTGTGCTGGCACTTAGTTCTTGTGTCATGGCTTATGTGGGTTCAACTTCCTGATGTTCAGTTGTGACTGAGTAGAGCTGATGATTGGAAAATGTTTTTGGTCTGAGAGAGTTTGTTTTTGCTCTTGTGAGCATATGATGAGATATAGAGGTTGGTTGAGAAGATTGAGCTGGAGAGTGTGTTGGAGAAGAGTGGAGAGGAGGGGTATTATGGGAATTATTTGAGGGAGATGTAATAGTGTTAGTTTGTTGGGTTGATTGCTGACCATAGCATGATGGTAGAACTACCAATGTCAGTCTTGATGATACTTGTGAGGGTGTTGTTGTATCAGAGTATAAATGGAAAAGAGTTCTCAACAAACACATGTCTAGACACATATACTCTTTTTGAAAGGATGTGAAGACAGTTGTATCCTTTGTGTAAAGTTGAATATCTCAAGAAAACACACTCTTCTGATCTAGTTTTCAGTTTATGACTATTGTAGGGTCGGAGTAAGGGATAACAGCTCCATTTTTAGGAAGAAAATTCTCATTTCTAAAAATGAAAGCACATCTGCCCTTCCATATATTCTATGCCAGAACAAGAAAATAATTAACTTCTTTGGGTGGGAGGCTACTGACAAGGAGGATCAGATATCACCAAAATTGTTTGATAATTGTTCGACTCTAAGCCCAAAATTGGAAGCAAACCAGACCGTCCTGGATCCTGGACATTGAAATATTGCATGCAATATTGTTTCATCATTGCTGTCACATCTTTGACATTTTGATGACAAAGCTGTAATTCTCTGGTGCAACACTCCTGCAACTGGTAAATACTCCTCCCAAAAAATATCTCTCTTATCATAGTCTGATTCCGCTGCATACTATTCACATGATATAAATAAATCAGCTACCTTCAAGTAACTCTTGAAAATACAAAAGCCCATCGTTAGCTCGACCCAGCTCAGGTGCGGACATAGTCTTGCATAATTGCATTACCAAAAGTCTAAAACAGCCACCTAGGCTAGGCTGCCAGGTAGGTATCTCTTCTGGGTCTGCGGATATAATGGCCCAAATCTTGTGTGCTTGGTTGTTATTGTCGACATTATCACAATAATCATTGTCATTTGTCAACAAATATTTGAATGCATGCATTCGAATTTGAATTATAGTATTGCTTTTTATTACAAATTGAGAGATTATTGCTACTCTTTACAAAAAAGGGGCGGCCAGTAATATACGAGAGCAAGAGCTGTGGGAACTTCTCCGAGGTTTGTTGGCTTTCCAGGAATCAACCTTTGCTTCTGAATTTTGTTTTCCCAAGCTGTGAGGACCGCCAGTAGGCAAAACTTGAGCACAGAAAAAAAGATGAAGCACAACAATGTTAGTGCACAAGGGCTATGAATCATCTTGCACCATCCCTTCATTTCTGTTAGTTATTGGTAATGTGGCCACACAGTCTATTAATTCTCATCTTTGGGACCTGTTAGGCTAAGTCAGCAATTATATCCCGTTGGCCTCCTTATTTTCCATTAATCGAATCAACTCGAATTTTCCCCGAGGAAATGTACCCACGAGCTGTCAATTTGAAGAGAAAAAAAAGTAAATGACACTATATTTAGAATCAACACACACAGATTAAGAGCACCTAACATCCCAAGGATATTATACATATTGTGGTGTTTCTATATACGGCTGGAATCTGAAATTATCTGTAATTAATGGTTTAATAAAAAAGAAAGAAAAAAACTGTTGATGATAAATTCTGATTGAAATTGAATCTTAAATAAGGGCTCTGATTTCAGACGAGGGTGGATGGCAACACCAGGAATTTATTAGTAATTAATTTTACATACATCCAAGTTAGTCAGTGGATGACAAATTTTGTTAAAGCCAGCAGCTAATCATGGAACCAAGGGTCACAGTGACTTAATTGAGAACCCAGCAGCCCAGTTGGTGATGTACTTGACCTTTGACATCTAAGATCATTTTGTGAAGCAAGAAAAATAGTAGTACCTTTATTTTCTCAAAAAAAAAAAAGTAGTACCTTTACAGAGATTTGCACGTTAAGAAAAACACTAAACACAGCCAGATTAGCGTGGTTGCCAGATGTGAGGTAGTATTTCATGTGCTCGTTAACCAGAAGTTCGAATTTTGGCCATGTTTTAGGATTTTGGGGATCACGCTTTTCATTTGATGTGGCCTGTTTAACCAAAAGAAACAAAAGGCATTATCAAACCTAAAATGAAAGACAGAAAAATAGTATTGACAAGAGGGACGAAACAGAGAACCTGCATTGGTATATAATGGATTATGGATGCAAAACTGTTAGGATCATAGGTTAGAGATATTGTTAGGTGCAAATTATGTAGTTGGTTATCAATGTAATGAGGATAGGAGATATTAGAGGAGATTAGAGTTGGAGATGTTTAGGATAATAATTGAATCAAGGCTATAAATAGACTTTTGTATTTGTAATCAATTACATAAGATCAATACAATTTATTTCTCGCTCATTTCCCTTTCTTTACAATTCTATTATGATATCAGAGCTCTAGAAAAATGCTGGAATATGGCTCACGCCTATTCCAGAAATCATGATCATATTCCCACTTTATTCCACACAATAAACTCCTCTATTCTACTCTTATTTCAAGAATAACCTCTCTACACTCCTTATTCCAAGAATAAACCCTCTATTCTTCTCTCTATTCCCACTTTTATTCTCTGAAAGAAAATCTCACAGCTCGATCAAGACAGATCAAGAATCTTATCCCAGACAAGAATCAAGACTACACGGATCTCTGCTAGTGCCACACCAATCCGCCAAAGCACCTAGCTGTCACAGCCAGATCGAATGCCAGATCGTCTCCTGGCACAAAGCTTGTGTCGATCAAGTACAAGACTCAGAGAAATCGATCACTGTTCCAGCTCGATCTGACAGCTCAGACCGTCGCCTCGATCTCTCCTCAGCTCCCTCTCCATTTCTCTCATCAGTTCCTCTTTCAGGCTTCTGCTTGATCTCTCTCTCACAGTCAGAGCCGCCGCTTCGCCACTGCCACCAGTCCCGTCAAATCAGAGACGAATCAAGATCTCGAATTCACGATCAGATCGCCTTGCACGAGCCTCCTGAGTTGCTGCCAGTCACTGTCAATGCTCACCCAACCCCCTTCTTTTTCCCTCTTTCGATTGCCTCACAGCTGGCTGAAAGCACTCGAATAATTGTGCTATCAAGCAATTACAAGGCAAGCTCAACATGCGTACCGCACAATGAGCTTAAGAGGGGATGTTAGGGTCATAGGTTGGAGATATTGTTAGGTGCAAATTATGTAGTTGATTATCAATGTAATGAGGGTAGGAGAAATTAGAGGAGATTAGAGTTGGAGATGTTTAGGATAATAATTGAATCAAAGCTATAAATAGACCCTTGTATTTGTAATCAATTACATAAGATCAATACAATTTATTTCTCACTCATTTCCCTTTCTTTACAATTATAAATAGACCCTTGAATTTGAGCCAAAAGAACACTAGTGTTGTGAATCTGTCCTTTTTTCCCTTATTTTTTAGACCCAAAGTTAAATTAGGCTAATTGAGGCTAATTGCTCAGTTGAGAGATTTCACTACAGCAGTATTCATTTGCACAATTATGGGTTTGTGTGGTTCAAGAAAGGTCTAACTGCAGGACAAATGGACTTGGAGACTTAATTAGGTTAACTTGGGTTACATGTAAGATTAATGGAACATTGAAAGATAAGTCGGAGCTTAAAAGGACTTACAAGAAGGCAGCGTATCTCATTTTCAATTTTCATAAAGCAAATCTCCAGCACCTCAACATGGCCATCACCTTGGCAACAGATGCATGGATCACTAATCACAAATGAGACACTCGGCCTTACCTACATTAAAACAAATGCAAATTTCTATTGCTCAACCCATTGGATTAGCTGATAACTGAAACCTTACCTGATGAAACATTATCTTACAATATTTTTTAGTCAAAATTGAGTACTATAATATACTAGTGCAAAAGTGGGAGAATAGGGCCATCTTGTGAGTCAATTTAAGTTGGAATTACTGAAAGCTGATGCGCATACTCTGATATCTAACAGAGACTCTGATTGTGGATAACTGGGGCTAAAATAGATATTCTGAGGAACAAATCTTATACAAAACAAATATAATGGATGGATCTCACCTCCATTCCACTCACCTCTCATAATGACCAAACAAATAGAATAATTGTATGCAAGTGAGATGCATACCCTTTGTCTAGATAATACCATCAAGCTTAGATCTGAGGGCTCGTGAACATCAACAATTGAACGATCTTGTTTAACTGCCTTTTCCATCTCTTCATACACCTTCCATTTACTTGCTGTTGCAGGAAATAAATAATTATTAAAAAAACCTAATACTCTAAATTACTCTTGATTTCTATAAAACTTGGTAAATTTTGCAAGAATAACCCTATTTATATGTATATAATGTGCTTATCAGTGTGAGAGTGTTGGCGCAATCATTCCAAGTAAAAAAGCTTAAAATCCTAGCAACTTACAATTATCAGACATATCAATGAAATCCACAACAATGATACCGCCAATATCTCTCAGACGCAACTCCCTTGCAACCTTCAAGCCAAAAATAGAACAATAACCAAAGAACCAAAAGACAAATCACAACAAACCATATCAGCAGAACTGCCACCACCACAAACAACAACATTATTTAAAGAAAACATCACTAACAAGAAATGGATCATTTCACAAATAAACATCCATAGAAGGTTGTGATAATTGAAAATAAAACTCAATATTTTGCTTATGAACAAGTAATACACAACAAAGATTGATTATGGGAAAAAATAAGCACTATGAGAAATTTAACATTTATATTTTACCCTAGCACCAAAGAGTCATTTACCTTTTTCTAATTTGATATCAAGCCAAGCAGACCAAAAATATTACGTTCAAAGCTCAGCTTCTGTTTTACTTAATTATATTGAAATGGGAATTTAACCATACGCCAACGCAATGTTATTGCAAATATACAAAATTTGCAGGGAAAATCCAAATTCATGTCAAATGGTTGTAATTTGCAAAAAGAAACGCAACAGAACCTCAACTGCATATATCTTGCATTACTGTTTTTTTAATTACCAAAAAAGGAAAACAGAAATGACATTTTGTACAATGGTATTCCTGGAATTCAGACAATTTTGTAACATCTTACTTACGAAACACCCTCAAGTTGCCCATTGACCCTAACTAACTCATACTCATAGCATCCATACTAGTCATTCCCAAACTTTGAGATCTCAAAAATTCTTTTCCTTATTGTAGATATGCATGCGCTCTTTCAATTGGGAGGAATTCTTTTTAATTTGTCATGCCTGCTTTTGGCAGTTGTGGAGACATTTCGCATTTCACCCTTTGTAATTTGCCATATTGCTTGACCGTAAAGTACCTATTTGTACTAGGAACCTCAAATCATTAGTGATTTGTCCTCATTGGTCATTATGGACTTTCTGAAATAAATGAGAGGAAAGCAGCATTTTTCTGATTGCTTAAAGTTCAGATAATTGCGATTATTCCTAGTCCCTACTTAACATGCTTAATTTTAATTAATTAATTCTAGTATGATCTTTGGATAAAAGCTGGATGCATCAATGAAAAGATTTGACAAGCATTAAAACTGTTCGTGTGTGATTATATATAGCAGCAATGTAAATGTTCTAAATTGATTTTCTTAAATATGCAGACTGGAAGTCAGATTCATCCTTTGCTCTCTTTCTCGGTCGAGATTTCTAACAGCACAGCATGCAAGGCTGTAAGAAATGTTGCTTCGTAAGTGCAAATTCATGTCAAATGGTTGTAATTTGCAAAAATAAACGCAACATAACCTCAACTGGATATATCTTGCATTACTGTTTTTTTAATTACCAAAAAAGGAAATCAGAAATGACATTTTGTAAAATAGTATTCCTGGAATTCAGACAATTTTGTAACATCTTACTTACGAAACGCCCTCAAGTTGCCCATTGACCCTATCTAACTCATGCTCATAGCATCCATATTAGTCATTCCCAAACTTTTAGATCTCAAAATTCTCAATGAACAATGAATCCCGGTTTCAAAATAAAGCCCACAACTTTTTGTTGTCAAAAGAAACCAAGAATTTACATACCGCTGTTTTATAAATCTAGGAAGCAATTCCCAGAATTTAAGGACTAATTCAGATTCTTCAAGAGTGAAAATGGTGATCTGTTAAGAGTTAATGAGCTCCACATGGAAACTTCCAAACAAATCAAAATACAATGAGAATACCTCTCAAAATATGCCTCAACAAAAAAGGTGCATATACATACTTGTTTCGCAGCGAACAGGTTGATATCAAGAGCGCCTCTCTCTGGAGAGATGCCTTCTCCAAATTCACTGGAACCAGCATTCACATCTATTGATACCAATGCTTCGGTCTGCTCTATCACTAACGAACCTCCTCCTGGCAGAGCAACCCTAATAATGGAGTTGCATACTTCAAAATTAATATAGTGGAGGGTCAAGTAAGACTGACTTCGTTAAGTTGAGGTCTAGTGGCAAGTTGAAGGAGTGATCAAATAAGTTAACACCAAATGACTCAAAATGGTTAATAGCATATGTAATTTGTAGCAGTTTGCATAAACTAAAACTCAACTTAGTACGAATTTGCAGCATAGTTAGATCTCCGTGTATAATATAACTTCTCTAATATTACAACCATGCAAAAACCAACTAACAATATGCAAGGTTTCAGATTACTATATAAGATATTTTATTGTACTTGTACCTAATAGAGATGGAACAATTCACCTGCGTAGTGCAAATGGCCTTAGCAAGGTTTCAGATTACTATATAAGATATTTTATTGTACTTGTACCTAATAGAGATGGAACAATTCACCTGCGTGGTGCAAATGGCCTTAGCAGTTAGCACCACAATACAGAACATGTTGATTAGCTTTAATACAAGACGGAGAAAGCTTATTAGTATCACACCTTGTAGAAAGAATGTTGTTTATCTCTTCTTCAATTTTGTACTCGTCAAAAATGGGTGTTCTTTTATCATACAGTTCCACCCTCTTACAGAGCTCTGGGGCCACTTTTTGTAGATATTGCGTTACCTTTCAAATTAAAGAATCAAAATCAATTTCCTGATTATTTGCTTATTGGGACATGCACATAAATCTATTTTTTAGATTTTTTTTGTAAGCATTTTGAAAATCTAATGTCATCAATTAGTTTTTTGTGAATATAACATATCCCTTTGTTATGTAAATTTACTTTTAACTCATTGAGTGTACTTAATTGCAAGGCCAAAATGTTATTCATGATGGCCTTTTATAGTACATAGCAACAAACATTAACTTGCCTCATCATATGTATAATTTTAACTCATTGAGGTGAACTTAATTGCAAGTCCAAAATGTTATTCATGATGGCCTTCCATACATAGCAACAAACATTAACTTGCCTCATCATACGTACGAGGAGAATCAACTACCATGCTTTTGACCTGAGAGGAAAATCACCCCTTATTAGTACCGTTTCTTTATGCAAACAACAAAATCAATAAGAAATGGCTAAATACTAGATGCCAACTCAACTACAGACTCAACCAAATTTATTAATGATAAGAGCTCTAGGCAATAATAAATTATTTTTGCTCTCTGAAACTAGATCACATTTAAGATGTTAATATCAAATTCTAAATAGCGATCATTGCGTCATAGCAGCAAGGCTCCAAAAAATGGTATTGCCAATAGTAACACCATTGGGAGAGCTATCCTACATAGTAATCTTTTATTAAAATAAACACTACTAGTTTCCAACAATATCTAATATCACAAAAGTTGCAAGCCAAAATAGAAATTGATTAATATGCATGCCCAAATTGCAATATTGGCATAGGACAAATCCAAAATACAAATTGCACACTTAAACTACATACCTTTTGCTACTCAAAATACCCCAAGTACCATTTCCTACTCAAAGTACCTAAGTACCATAAATTAGGTACCATTTCCCACTCGCATTACTTCAAATACCAATTTCCTACATAATATGCTCCGAGTATTATATTCTAACTACTATTTGCTACTCCCTACTCGAGAGAAATAAACAAATGTAAGAAGGGGCTCAAGAGAGAGTAGGCTAAATTATTAACATGAATTGTTTATTAAACACATGTTGGTACATTCCAACTATCAAGTAATAAGCAGGATCTGACACTATAGATTTAAAAGATTTGATTAAAACCTCTATTTAGCATACAGACAATACTCATGCTATGTGTTACACACTATAACGGACCACTTTTATGCTATCGTGCGTTGTTTAAAACCCTAGTTGATATAGATCAAAGCCAAACATGAATGATTGTCACAGGCTCTAATAAAGCAACATGCTGGCAAAACAAGATTTTAAAATAAAAAAGACAAAGCAATAACCTTCTCATTGAAAATATCTTGGACCACAGATAGGGTCTGACCCATGGCACAGTGGAGCATCACAGGCACAGCCCCCTCAATACCCTTGTCTGCAGCAAGAGCTGCTGATTTGGCACGCTCAGTAATATCCTTCCAGGTAAAAAGCAGCCCATCCAAATCCTCCTGCAGCTCCTCCAACGAGTGACCTTCGGCTACCATACGCACTGTCAGGCCAAACCCTGGTGGCTGGAGCATCTTTGCTCTTAATTTCAGAAGATTTCGCTCTGATCCATCAATTATGCTCGACACATCAATTACGTTGCTGCGGGCTTTTAGGACCTGAAGAATATTCTCTTGTTGTTTATAGCTTCAAATAAAACCAGGCCATCAGTATTATAGTAACTTTTGTTTTTACAGATTCCTTTTCTTATATATTTCTCTTTTCGTTTCTAAAGAGTGCACTAACAATATTAATCAGCCAGTATGTCCTGAGCATGGTCAGACACGAGCATCAATGAGATGGTGGTCATGTACTCATGTCAGACTGGGTTTCCAGAACATGAAAGTTTATTCTATTCTTCCTTTCAGCTCAGTAGTTATTCTAAGGACACTAGCCAGAACATACGTACACAACAACTGAAAATAAATAACTCTTATAAGAAAAAGAACAGAGATCTGCTAAAGAAGCACTACTAACCCAAAATCTACTTCTTAGGTTTGGATAAGGGGTAAGACTAGGGCCCTTTGTCTGAAGTTCTTCTTTCACTACTTGAACTATAATCTTGGCACCTTCTTTAACATTAACCCACTGATTCTTCTTGACCGTTCTATTATGTCCACCTTGCAATCGCTCCAACATGGAGTCTGTAATGTCAGCATCTCCCACCTCCACATCCTCCGCAAACTCTTCTTCTCTCTCCTCCTCACCTGTGGGAAAAACAAATGGTTTTCTATATCGCGAAATACCCATGAAAGAGGGCTTCTTAATACCAATATCAACAAAAGCCCCTTGCATATGAGGTACCAAATGTGTAATCACACCTAGATATATACTGTCCAATTGCACCTTATTTGTAACATCCACCTCATTTTTAACTGGCTCCAACAAAAGCTCGACGAGCTTTCCTTCCTCCAGAATTGCAATCCTTTGTGTAGTGCACACTGAGGAGTTGACTAGTATGACAGAGCCACCATCCACTTCCCATGGGGGACGGGCAACAACTGCATCTGTCTGTTCTTCTTTGACTTCTGTTTGTTCTTCAAGTACTGAGGATAGTTCAAGAAGTCTGGAGTCAATTTTTTTGGAGAAAAGAAGTCTGGAGTCAAATAACCATGGTTCTTCTATAGGCCCATCTTTTTCTCTTTGTAACTTCGAGCCTGAAATGTCGATGCAACCATGGGCATTGGATCGGATAGTAATATGGTCATCTTTTCTTGTAGTGCCATTTTGATTTTCCAGAATCTTGTGTTCACCTGCCAATCACTGAGAATAATTAAAATATTCAGCATCATAAAAAAGAAATAAACAAATAAATTGTTAAATTCTATAGTAGTTCCATTGTTGGATTGGGATTATCTTTTGATTCATTTCATGAAGTTGTCATGAGCATGGTGCAATTACTTCGCATTCTGATCGAACACTCTTTCTAATAATTGGAATAAGCCCAAGAAATCTAAGCCTCCATTTCTTGGGATATTGTCACTCAAAATTTCTAAACTTCTCAATTCTATTTTGTTTTATCACCGGCATGGAATTTAAAAAAAAAAATAAGTTTGACAACTTATGATGGTTGAATTAGAAATAAATAGATAAAACACATGATATGAAATTATAGTTATCTGAATTGAGTCTGCATAGCTTTGAATAAGCATCCCTATCAGTGTTGTTTTAAAATAGAAATACTAAAAAGTAAAAGTAAAAAAAAAATCGTAAGATTTCCAAGTATAATTCGACCAAATACCTGAAGGGAGGGCTTGTTGGAATGGACGGGTTAATGGAACTTCTGTAAAGCCCGAGCCTGCTAGCCAAGAACCCCAGGAAGGAGGGGGAAATCTATGAATTGACTCACACATCCAACAATCCCTAACACTAATCACCTCATCCTCTCCAGTTGGAAAAGGAACAGAGAGAGAACACTCAGGTCCTGATCTCCATTCTATAGCTGAAGAGGTATGCCTTAAGATATAGTTATACTTGAAGTTTATTCCCCATGGTACCTGAAAACGCATGTAAGCTTCAGAGAAGTAGCATTGTAGCATTGATAGGCTCACTGCAATTTCTTGTCTGAACTTTCCAAAACTAGCAAAACAATAGAAATCCAATGCAAGTAAATATATGAAAACAAACTGGTCAATACTAGTACTGGACCTGACAAATGGTTCCCAAGTCACAGTCATTCACTTGAGATCAAATACAACTAAAGATTATTTCAAAAAATAAAATCATTTTTTTAAAACTTCTATGCAAAAGCAGCATAATAACTCTATGCGAGAGCAAACCAAAGCTAAAGAACTATTATTGGGTCTTAACAAACCATTTCATTTTATACAAACTGTGGATTGATTTTATTTTTGACAAGTTCACCTGACAAACATTCTTTTTATCTTATGCCAGTTAAAAGACCCAAGTTATTCAAATGCTGTTTTTCCAAGTCAATATTTGAAAACACACAAAATAGGTAGTCCAATAAAAAACATCCATAACAACACAATACATGCATATCGAATCAAAACAAACAAAATAGGCAGGTCAATAAAAAACATCCATAACAGCACAATACAATGATACATGCATGTACAATTAATTTAAAATTTGCACTCAACACAAACAATAACAAAATCTAGAGAGAGAAAAAAAATCACTACTGTTTTTTTGTAATTTAGCTTTCGTTTTCTTCTCTTTGCCAATATTTCCATACTAGGTTCTATTGCAATTGAGCATCAGTAAGTAGAATCATACTTGTATTTGGTTTTCCCACAAATTGATGGTGTGAAGCGAACGAGAGAAAGGAATAGCCAGATGAGGGTGCCAGCAGCCAAACTGAACTGGGTCGCCTGTTACACATATTACAAACCCATCTGCTATGTCTGCTACTATGCTCCAAAATACTGTACAATGTCCTTTACAAGCCATACCAGAAACATCTGAAATAATATAATCAAAACATTAAGTTGACAGGAACTACGGGATAATAGCGAAATTTAATCTTTGCCCATGTCCATTGATTGTATTCTAAAGATGATATTTTGGGGGAGGCACAAAAGATTTGCAGGAGCAATTACCTTCCTTCAAGAACTTTTGGCACTCCCCTTTGGAAGGTATAAGTGGGTGGGTGGATGGGTGGATGGGATCAAGAGCTTCATCTGGTCAGTTAAGCACAAGAATATCAACATGATAACTGTGTCATGAGGTTTGTCTCGTAATGAAACAAGTAGCTTTTGCTACTTCTTAAATTAATATATGTATTGATAAATAGAAGGCAGTGTGATGCTAGTACTTAATAATTTTGTCTCTAAAAGAACAATTCGTCATTGGTTCCTCCATTGTCCTGGTTCTCTATCTATATGGTCCCCGATAGGATGTTTTAACAATATGTAATTGCAAATGAAAAAACTACATTTCTTTGACTGGAGTAAATTTTGCTCAGAGAAAAAGGGAAAAGAAAATTTATAATAAAAGCATCCAGAGCAAACTGCATAATTAACTGCCCAGAAGGAGTGGTTGAAACTCGAAAGAGGTTCGAAGATGCAGCTTATTTACAGAAATTAATAAACAAAAAAAAGGCAAGCAGCAACATACCTGATCTTTGAGATATAGATGGAGAAGTGAAGGAATGAGTCTGCTTAGCGAGATGAGTAGTGCCTAGATTATATTTTGAATGAGTTGAACAACTGATATGCCTGTAATGTATAACAAAAACGAAATAGGTTGGCCGCGAGTCGAAGAAGTATAAGCAAAGTAAGTACGAACCAACTGGAAAAGTACATGTAAAACTACTGAACATTGGTGTGCTCCAATGGAAGGAAATGGAAATAGAATAGAAAATATCAGAAAAATAGAAAAATAAATAACCTTCTAATCGGAGGAAACAAGCCGGAACAACCAAAGACGTTGTGGCGGACATTAGAGAGAGAGGAAAGATGCGAAAAGGAATGGCACACTATCTCCGATGGAAGTCCTCGCTTAGAAGGAGCGATGAAAAGGCTCGAGAGAGGAAACGGCGGAGAGCAGAGAGAGAGCGTGGCCATGGAGATGGCACTGCATATCAATTATTTCTCTTCCTTTTTCTTAGGATTTTCGGGAAAGTAGTCACGAATGACGAGAGCTTTCGAGCGAGGGTTTTAGAGGAGCACAAGTGAAGATAAGAACATAACTCGAATCAGATATGTATCTGCATAGTCAAAACGATATCACCGCACTCATTTTTTAATCATGACCGTGCGATTAGATTTGAACGGATCTGATTTTATAATACAAAAGTTTCTGAATCATATAATTGACAGTCGACCGTCCAAATCTAATCAAACGATCTAAACTAACCGATGCATAGAGCATTCATAAAAAATGAATGCAAAGGATACGGTTTCCTACATCCTCTACTCACCAGTGATGAGCACTTCTCTTCTAAATGATTTGATTAGATCGGACGGATCAGGTCGGGCCTTGCTTAAATCAGAAAAAAAAAAAAAAAAAATTCTCCTGCACGAGGCAGGACCTAGGAATCGTCCGACTGATTAGTGTAGAGAAATGAAAGTGTTCGAAATTACAGATTTAATTAATTCAAGTGGTCGGAAGCTCAAAGAATATTTTCGTCAATTAGAAAATTATTAGAGTGTTCTTGAAGTAATTGGCGTGTCCAAAGCACCCATTCTTTGCTGATTAAGAGTGGCTGACCTCTTTTCTTTAGTTTTGACGAGTTAACTTCTTTTACAGTTCTCGATTTTGGTTAGGATTTAGAATTTAAATGAAGAGGTAAAGGGTGATCGAAAGGGGTGAGAGAGGCGAAGTAACCACTGAGGTGTAGTGACAGGATGTGCTGAAGTCGATAGTGTGAGGGATATTGAAGTCAAAATGAGACAGCCGATTGAGTCTAAGACAGAGAGTGAATTTGAGTAGGTGGGGAAGAGACTAAGTACGACGGAGATGAATTGACAAGGTCGACAGATCGAGGCGGAGGTGAAGCAGAAATGACAAAGGCAGCTACCGGAGAAAACCTAGATCTGAGTCTTCCCTCCTCTCAAAAGAAATTTTATTTTTTGCATGTTGAGGTTGATAAAAAACGATAATGGTGGATCAAACAGTGATGATCAATGGGGACAGAACAATAAAACTACCTGGAAACCTAAATGACCCACTAATGATCCTTCTGATTCATCAAAACTTTCCCCTGAACCCCCTTCTAAGAATGATAACCCCTCTAGTAGTTCTGACAAAAGAGATGTTCCTGACAAAGGAAAGAAAGTTGTTGAAGATAATTTCTAATACTGTTATTGATTCTGAGAATAAGATTGTTAAGAGTAATACTTCAAAAGAAGCATGGGACCCTTGGATAGAACAAGAGCACCCTCCTCATACAATCCCTCCACACTCTCAGCTTATGAAAAAAATATCTATCTCAGATTCAGGTAAACAAATCATCTCTTGGGTGGATGTAAAAATCTTCTATCAAGTTTATCCTTCTTTCTCTATGAATTTAGACCATCCTTCTGCAAATAACTCTAGTCTCAGGCAATTGTTGTGGTTTCCTCTGATGCTGAGGAGCCAGATACTGACACTTTTAATGCTGAAGAGACTGAGGAAGTTGCAGAGGTTGAGTTTAATAGGAATAACACTACTAACATTGTCTCTCTCTTCACCAAATGAAGTGTGCAAATTGAAAGGATCACTCTATGGACTGAAACAAGCTCCACGAGAATGGTTCCACACGTTTAGAGAAGTTGTTATATCCACCAATTTCCAACAGAGCCAATATGATCCATCATTGTTCATTTCCAAAACCTCCAAGGATATTGCCATGGCACTTGTTTATGTGGATGACATCTTGCTCAGAGGATGCGACTTGGAGAGCATTGGGAAACTCACAGATATGCTAACATCTAGCTTTCAATTGAAGGACCTTGAAGAGGTACAATACTTCCTCAGACTCGAGGTTCATTGCACCATTAAGGGGATATTTATTAACCAGCACAAGTACCTTAATGAAATCATTGAGAAGGCAAATCTCCAATTCTCTGGTTCAGCAATCACTCCTATGGAAGTAAATCTCGAACTTTACAAGGATGATGGTGATCATGGGCCAGATCCAGCAATGTATCGAAGTCTAGTAGGAAGCTTGATATATTTGACTATCACACGATCGAACATCTCCTTGCGGTCAATGTGGTGAGTCAGCTTATGCATGCACCTCAACATTTACACTTAACAGCTGTCGATCGTATTATTCAATATCTTAAGGGAACTGCTGAAAGGGGAATCTTTTTTCTACCCAAAGTAACTTCAAACTCTGAGCTTTTGCTGATGCCGATTGGGCTGGCTGTTCGAACACGAGACGTTCTACTACTGGTTGGTGTGTGTATCTTGTTGATGCATTGATATCTTGGAATTACAAGAAGCAAGATCGTGTATCCAAGTCATCCACAGAGGTTGAATACCGTGCAATGTCTGCTGCACGTGCTGAAATCATCTGGCTTAGAGGCCATCTCACTGATCTTGGAATCTCCCAGTCTACACCTGCACCGCTTCATGCTGACAATCTCAGTGCTATACAGATCTCAATGGATCCAGTATTTCATGAACGCACTAAGCACATTGAGGTTGACCGTCATTCTATACGGGATGCAGTTGACAGGGAGCTGATTACACTTCCTCATGTACCCTCGAATCTGCAAACAGTAGATATCTTCACAAAAGCTCTTTCTGGCAACCGATATGATTTTTTAGTTGGCAAATTGATGTTAGTGTCCTCACCACCATCAATTTGAGGGGATGTCAATATTAAAGATATATTCTAGTAAGATTTGTCTTAGAGAATTCATGTGCTCATTAGAAAAGGAGAAGATCACGTTTTAATAGGCCATTAGCTGTATATTTAGATTATGTGTATAGATAGATAGCAAATAGATATAATTCTATAAATATGTATTTCCTTTTTAGTTGTCCTCCCTGAATTATATAGAGCGTTTACTTGCTCTCTAAAATTCAATAAAGCATTATTCATAATTCTCTCTATTACTTTACTCATATCTCAAGTAATTGTCAATATATATATATACATATATATATAACAAAAAATTCTACAAGAAAACAGTGAAGCTGTGGGTGGTACTGCTGCTGGACCTTGTGGTGGTACTGGCGGTTGGGGGTGGGGGATTATCAAGGCATCAAAAAGTATCGATGACTTGCCAATCAAACGCGGGATCAGTATTGAGAAAAATTGACAACGACATGATATGCGCCAATATGGTTTAGCAATAGCAATGGTTGTCAAAATAATTATTAGATTATTAGCATCTTTTTTCTGTTGAAACAAATTACAGAAATAAAAAAAACAATTGGTCAAAACGGTCAACCGAGAATGAACGGGGGGAGGTAACCCAACATCCATTAATTTGTACTAATCATTCAGTCACAAAAAGTTATTTCAAGTCGACTCCAATTAATCAATACCTAAAAATGAAAATTAGTCACATTGGCATTCACATTCCTAATTACAATACCCAGTCCCATCAAGAAGACTGTCCAAACCAAAATAACGACGCTCTTAGTCGAGGCCGTTCTGAATGAAATGACGAAACTCCTGGTTTTACATTTTAAAGATCAACTTTAATAGAAAGACGACTTCTCATTCAAGCAAAGCTGGGTCAATACATCAACTCTTCAAATAGGTATCAACAAAAAGCTAGAAATGCTGCTTCTATTAATCAAGGAAACTACAAACTCAACAAGTAAACAATTCTTGCACCCTCCATTACTTCCACCACAAAAGAATCAATAACCTACAACATAACTCCAGTTCAAATAACAGAGGTTACTAAATCAGAAACCCAGACCAAGTGTGAGAGAGAGAGAGAGAGAGAGAGGAACTCAGCAGCTGCTGCTAAGTCTTCAAAAAGAAGTGAGAGAGAGGATAATTATGACAATAACCAGTAGAAGCCAAAATTAAAAATAAAAAAAAAAGAGTGAAAACCTCTAACTAACTTTAGAAACCTAAATCCTGATAACCATTATCCTTCACCTTCCATAGATATTCACCAGAAACCACCTATCATATGACATCATTTATGTACAACCAACCCCATCAATTACCACCCCCACCCCCCCCACCCCCAACAAATATTTTTCCTTTCTTCTAAATTCACTTTTCTAACCAAAGCTGTAGACACTCCACAATCTCTTCAAGGACTGCAAAAAACAGTAATAATTCAGAAAGGGGTTACAAACAATCGATTCCACACCATCTCACAACAGAATCAATAGCTACCGGCCCAGTTGATAGGGGTTCGTTGTGGAGCTGGTGGAGGCGGGTAAAGGCTGGCGGTAGGCCCCACCCCAGCAGCAGTAGGGCCTACCATCTCAACTGAGTGAGGGGGAGGTGGTTGGAGGAGCTGGTGGTGTGGAATGGCCATCGCAGCAGTGTGAGGGTAGATTCCAGCAAAAGCATGGGGACCAGCAGCAGCCGTAGGAGGAGCCTGGGCAGTTGGTCCGGGAGGTCCAGGAGCAAAGGCTAAGTGCTGCCCAGCCACTCCTTGAGGAGAGAGCCCATAGAATGAACCAGCCTGAAGAGTAGAAAGTTCCCGGCCTGGTGCTGGTATCCACATTGCAGAGGCTTCACTCTAGAAAGCAATCATTTTTTGGTTAAAGACGTAAATTTGGAGGGATAAACTTGTCTTGCAAGTTGCAACCATAACAGATCCAAATATATAGAGCAAGAATACAGAAAAAAAAAATACTCCTTCCCAAGTACGATTCAAGTTTCCAGATTGTCTTATTAAATACTCCCAAGGTAACCTTTTTGTTTCCTAATATTCCTTATCAAACTAATTCCCACCTGGCAGCATACAGAAAAAATTGGAGCAGAATTTAAGCAAAGACAATAAGGAATTACCTGTTGCCCAGCGATATACATGTTATTCTCCTTAAATTGCACCCCAGCCATTTCATCACTATCACCTGGATTCCCAGTCGCCACTGGTGAAGTACCCGCATAACCAATTGTGTTCATTCCATACGCACTGTAAACACTTGCTGTACCAGCATTGGTAAGAGCCCCTGTATTAACTGCAGGTTTGTATTGTCCGCCCATCTGAGGGTAACGCATAGGTCCAGCTGGGGCAGCACCAGCTGCACCAGGTGGAGCTGCGTAGATGCCACCAGCAGGTGCCTGCTGCGGAAACGTGGTGCCAGCTGCATTGCCAAGGAAAGGGTGGAGAGTAGGTGGTGGTACATAGAAGGGGGGCATGTACTGGTTATAAGCCAGATAGTTGGGGTGGTAATGTGGAAGCTGTAGTGCCCCAACTGGGTGGCGAAAGACTGGTAAAGCTTGCTGCGTAACTGAGATAGAGGCTGGTATCATGCTGCCTACTGGACTGGCAACTGCAGAGGATCCGGAAGAGGATATTATTACGGGGCTGCCTCCCTGCTTAGGAACAATGTTACAAAATTCAGAGATGACCAGTAAATCAAGGATGTTGGCTTTTACCAAACAAAGAAAAAAACTTTCATTTCTTATTTTGTTCAATGTTGCAAAAATTACGCTCAAAAGTGATAAAATCAAATTCTTTTAATTACCATCTTTATATAGCAACTTTTGTTTTCTTACTACATTTTCACTTTAAATATATTAGAGTGGGGTTCAAATGCCTCAATGTTTTTGTGCCTCCATCATACCTCCAAATTTTGACCATTCATCAAGAAACAAAAAGGAGTTTAAAATAAAGTGGAGTTAATGAGTGATCAAGGTCTTGGAGGCACAAAAAAATGGAGGAATTTGAATCCTCAATATATTATATTTCTTACATAGGTTACGTTACAAATTAAAATAGCTATCATATCAAGCATCAGATGAGTATTTGATATGGATACCATGTCTCAGTCAAGGAATGTGGTAATCCAGTTCAAAAAAATTGGCAGATATAATTCTATAGGTCAGCAAGAAACATAAATTTGGAACACAACCCTGTTCCAGCAATTATAACCACGCACTTAGCGCCTTTGGAGGTAAGATTTTTCTCGGGAATTCAAGGGAACTTCTCCCCGACATGACTCCTTTCCCAATACATGTTCGGAAGCTCTTTTTCTCAAGGTGGCAGTGGGTTTGTTTTCCCTTGATAACCCATCACTCTATACAAACAGATGGGGGGGGGGAATCAACCCTCAATTAATTTTTTTTCCAACAGAGCTTGGGAAGTGGGAACTGATGAGATGATGACAGAGGAACCCATGTCCAACCATTCTCATTCTCACAAAAAGAGTTACTGCCGAACAGATCCAAAGAAAGGACTGTGTTGGAAATGCGTAATACCTGGGGATCTAGTGTTGTATTGAACAATAAACACTTGTGCTTTGCTCTAGTACACGCTCCAAAGTAGAACCATTCTCCAACTTAAATAGGACTCGGTAAGTGGACTAGTTAAGATCTATTATTTTATTCTTTCAACATTTCGACCCTCAGCTTCTTTTTAAACATTGGTTTAACAACTTTCCAATTCAGTTATCATTTATCATGTCTTCATATTATTAAAATATCAAATTTGAATTTATAAGGTTCGTATGAACTTACTATCTGGGAAAAAGTATATTAACACTCCCATGCACAAGTAAAATAAGTATATGAAGTAAAACGTATTGTATCCTAGATTTTTTAACAGAAGTATATTTCTTAAATTAAATTACTTAATATTATATTCTTGAATATGCAAGTAACTTTGTTTTAATGAATTATTTTATTTTTATATATTAAAACATGGACGACATATTATTCACACAAAAAATGATTAATCAACCGTATAACAGTTAGTCAATTGACGATACAGACTAGTTAAGATCTATTATTTTGTTCTTTCAACATTTCGGCCCTCAGCTTCTTTTTAAACATTGGTTTAACAACTTTCCAATTCAGTTATCATTTATCATGCCTTCATATTATTAAAATATCAAATTTGAATTTATAAGGTTCGTACGAACTTACTATCTGGGAAAAAGTATATTAACACTCCCATGCACAGGTAAAATAAGTATATGAAGTAAAATGTATTGTATCCTAGATTTTTTAACAAAATACCAAATCACCATATATACATATTGATGCACGCATCCTTATCCATAACGCATACTTTTCCTTTCATAAGGCCTTGTTGAGAGGAAACCTCCCACGAAAGCAACATATCAGGCATATTTAGTGCATAACAACCGATCATTAAGATTGCCACACCATGACACCAAGCGTTCGAGAGGGGAAAAAAATAAACAAGGTTAAATGGTTAAGATACCAACCTCTGCAGAAATGTGACCAGCTTGACCAGTCAAAACTGAGATGTTTCCATACTTGATAGCAGCACCCGGCGCGAGAAAGGGAGAGAACCTGCCATCAGAATCAGCTGTTGGCCGATACAAATGAGTGTAGTAGTTTGACGACATATCAAATGGTTGTTGCACCTGTTCAGTAACACATTTAATGTAACTTAAAATCAGTGTAGACAATGACATACATATTCGGATGATGTTATTATTTTAAGGCACTAAACCAGAAAATGTATAACTCTGCATGTACATGTGTTGTTTTCAACATAGCCGGTTCCAAGTTCGGAAAGAAGGAGGGTTGTGATAGGCTTGACGAGCCAACGTAAAATTCTAGCTATTCCCATGGAAATGAAACCCAATAGACTTTGGTTGAGGCGTAACCCTCTTAGCGACACGCCATATTGCAACCCAGGTATGGTGTTAAATGTGCAAGGTCCGGTTCGTCACTCTCTTGGTGGCGCACTACACTGTCGCTCGAGTGTAGTGACAAATGAGCAAAGGTCTCCGCACTTTACTCGACGAGTGCAAGGAATAAGAAAGCTAGCCAAGGAGAATATGATTCGTTTGGGTAGTTGGAATGTAATATCCTTAACGAGTAAGCTACTAGAATTAGTTGATATTGCAATTAGGAGACGTATAAATATCCTATGTGTTCAAGAGACTAATGGACGGGCCAGGAGACGAAGGAGGTAGAGAATACAGGTTTTAAGCTATGATACACAGAGAACAGAATGGAGTAGGCGTCTTAATTGACAAGAGCCTCCAGAACAGAGTTGTTGACGTCAGAAAATAAGGAGATCGAATTATCCTAGTCAAGTTAGTCGTTGGTGATTTAGTTTTAAACGTCGTTAGTGTGTATGCCCCACAAATAGATTTGTGCTAGAACGTCAAGAAGCAATTCTGAAAAGATCTAGAAGAAATGCTTAGAGGTGTGCCTAGCAGTGAAAAGTTTTTATAAGAGGAGACTTCAACGGCCATGTTGGTACAACTAGTGGGGTGTTTGAAAGAGTGCACAGGGGGTTTGGATATGGTGATAAGAATCGGGAAGGAGAAAACATCAATATCTTGAACTTCGCTGTAGCACATGACCTCATGATAGCTAACACCTTCTTCAGAACGAGACAATCTCATTTAGTTACCTTCAGCAGTGGACAACACTCGAGTCAGATCGATTTTGTTCTTACTAGGAAGGGGGCAAACGAGCTTGAATAAATTGTAAGGTTATACCTGGAGAGTGTCGTCCAACAACACAAACTTGTGGTCTTGGATTTTCGCTTTCAAATACGTGTTCGACAGGACAAAGGCGCCAAAATATCGAGGACTAGATGGTGGAAACTCAAAGGAAATGCTCAACAAGTCCTTAAGGACAGGATGATCGAAGAAAGAACCTAGAACGAAGACAATGACGACGCTAATAACATGTGGAAGAAGATGACAACTCGTATTCGAAAGGTTGCTAAGAGCGGATTGATGTTACAGAGTAATGACGATATTGATGAAAATGTTAACCATAGAATAAGAGGGTTGGATAAAATGACGACAAGCATCTGACATTCTATGCGACAAAAGGGTGTCACAAAAGTTTAAAGGTAAATTCTATAGGACGACGATAAGACCTGCAATGTTTTATGGAGCAGAATGTTGGGCTATTAAAGAACAACACATACAAAAGATGAGCGTGACTGATATGTGTATGTTATAGTGGATATGTGGGCATATAAGGGATCACATTAGAAATGACGATATACGTAACAAGGTCGAGGTTGCACTGATTGAAGAGAAACTTATTTAACATTGTTTGAGATGGTATAGGCATGTCGAGCGGAAGCTTTCTTATGCACCAGTACGTAGTGGTTAAGCTGCGTCGAAAACACAAGAAGAAATAGGAGTCGACCGAAATTGACATGGGATGAAGCAGTAAAAAGAGACTTTAAGGCATGGAACGTCTGCAAAGAATTAGCGTGAGATAGGAGTACATAAAAGTTAGCAATTCACATACCAGAACCATGACCTAGACTAAAATTTATAAGTAGTGGTATAATTGTATGACTTCAGTTTTAGAGACGTAGGGCGCTAGTCTAAACTAACGATTTATAGAATAGTTTATATTATTATTATTATTACTGCTACTACTATTTTAATACTTATTATATTACTATTATTTATATTGATTTTTCATTATTCTGATTGGATTTCATTTTTATCCTACCCCAACTTGTTTGGGAACTAAAGGCTTTCTTGTTGTTTTTGTAAACCAGAAAATGTATACACTTCTTAACATTAGGTCATGGATAAATGCAAAATTGTCTCTATGTTTGTTCTGATATGAAACATAGACAACAATATGGCAATTTTCCAGAATTCTAGCACAAATTTTGGTAACTTTAAGCAAAATAGATATTCAAGGCTTATGAACTTCAACATATGCACTGGGATGTTCAAGCAAACAGTAGAAGGGAGAGAGACATGGAAGCAGATTGCTCTGGGATGCCCAAGTGGGAGACGAAGGTCCATCTTTTTATGACAAGACTGAGTCTTTCCCAGATAGTGCTATATGGCAATACCAGATAAACTTGAGGCTCAAATTGATTGACATTTTGGAAAACTGTGGCGATATACCCGGTTTCATGTCATAAATAAACAAGAAGTATATTCTAAACACCTAATACAGGTGCAGCAGGGAGCCAATTGCGCAATGCATGTCATGCGAACAACAATTTGATAAAAAAAGTACCGTTACATTTGGCTGACTGCCAGCGTTACCATCGTGCGCCATTACCTGGGCTGTTTCTGGTACATCCATGTCCTGAGGTTGGTTTTCGGTCAACAAATGGTTGACCTGACCAAAGTAAAATGAGATGGTGAAGCAAGTGCAAATGCATCAGAAGAAGTTAATTGTAAATACAATAAACAATGTAATTATCCTCAAACATTCAGTGGAAAGTTTAGGGTCTGTTCTTTTTCTTTTTCTATTTAATTATGTGTTTATCAACTTTTCACCGGATATGCAAATTATGTGTTTATGCAAATTATAATTTTCACCAGAACAGTTTTTTTCAGAGAGAATTACTTCATTCTTATTCAGGCAACATGCCTGTTATAAGAGTTACTACAGGTATAACTCAGGGCTAAAACAACTTATACAAGAAGTTACATAAGAATCAAACTTAGAAATTCAGGCCGTACCATTGAATTTGGTATATGATTCACAGCACCATCCGGTTGTTGTGGTGAAGCTGCTTCTGGCGCATCCAAAGGCTGAGATTGGTTTACACTCAGAGCATGATTGGCCTGTTCGAATGAGGTATGAGGAGCTGATGAGTACTCAGCACTGTCTTGCAGGCTCACAGTGGCTTCTTCCTCAGAGTGCATCTCTGTTGCATCAGCATCACCAGTTGAAACAAAGATAGGGCCATCAGAAGGAGAGAAGCTTTTTGCTGATTGTCTTAAAATACTTGATTGATCTGTTATAGGGATAGTAGAAGGTACCTCCTGAGGGCTGTACACATGCAGAAAATATGTAAATGAAAATAAATAAATAAATAATTAATAATAAATAAGCAATAGACCAAGGGTTGATTGGTATGTCTTTCAAACCCTGAAACAAAGGTCCTAATTTTCAATGGGCATGGAATATGGACTAAAACAGAGCACAAGTCAGCAGTGTTACCGTCAAATGCCATCCATTCTGATTTTTTTTATTTGTTCTCACTTTTCGACCTAAAGCTACATTATAACAGCAGGTCCAAATTGGAATCTGATTATTAATTTCACTCAAGGCACAAAAATATACAAGATACTTGGATACAGGACTTGAACATCATTGCTGGTATAGTATCGGTACTGTCATGTTTGCTGCCTTTTCATTATCAAGAAGAGCTCTCTCACCTTGAGGTACTTTCCTGGGCGGATTCCTCAGCCTGCTGGGACATTGCAGTCTCAGTCTTGAATGACTCAGTCCTTTTATCACCCATATTAGGCCCATTCATAGAAGCTGCAATCAGACTAAAGCTCGATTCAAAGCTTCCAAAGTTCAGACCACACTTTTCTGACTCCGGTACCTGTGATGTCACAAATTCCAAAGAAAATAGTTTCAAATATAGGGATTTCTCCTGTGTAGAATTGTTTTATTTTGCAGTACAATATTTCTGGTTGGTACATACCAAACTGCACTATATTTTGGTACACATGATGCCTTATTTGTTGTTTATATTTTCTATTAGAGTTTTCATTTTTTTTTCCATCATGAGAGAAGATTACCAGTAAGAACACGAAATCCTATCTGATGTTTTAGGACAGTACAAGGTCATATCTGATTTCTTAAGCCAAGGTGTATTTCTTTGGCATATTATAACAGTTCATCCATTAAAATTTGTTATTCCAAAAATTCTGAGCTATAAGTTCACCAGAGATAACAGGCAAAACATTTCCAATTATACCAGTAATGGAAAGATTCATTGCTATTTGCTAGTATGGATCATACCTGGAGGTGATTAGGGATAATGACATGCTGCCTTTCTGCTACCTCAAGCTCATCTAGCTTCTTTCCCGCTTCAGTAACCATATTTGTACTCTCATTCAAGTCAGGTTCAGGGGCAGAAACTGTAACATGCTCAGAATTTGAAGGTGCTGAATCTGTATTAGCAGCAGGTGTATTGGACGGCTCTGCCGGAGCAATATTATTCGTAGATTTTGGTTTCCATTCCTTATTCGGTACTCCTGAAACAAAACCAAAAAAAATGATTAACCAAAAGTAAAAACTTAATCATTACTTGGTATAAGATGGACGGCAACCATATATTATGAGTAACAGTGCCTTGTCTAATCTTATGATAACACCAACTACTTTCAATTAAGCATACAAAGCCTCAAATAAAATCGTCAAGATTGAACTGCAATGGCAGATCTAGGAACTGGGAAAAGGGTGGACACAAATTTAAAGGATGGGAAGTTATTTTGCTTCATAAGACCTAGGCAAATTTCAATACTAAGCAGAATGTGGAAGGTTTGTTATCAAAAGATAAAGAACTTCTAATTGCTTTGAAATTCAAGCCTGGATCTGCAATGGCAACAAGGCAATGACTTAGTTCTCAGAATAATGAAGGAAAGTATGGGTCTACCTCTCTGGGAGCCATTGGGAATTGCACCCCTGCTGTTGTATCCAGAAGTGGGTCTGCTGCCAGACGACGGTCTGCTGCTGGAAGAGGGTCGACCATTAGAAGGACGCACATGAACAGATGGAGATGCATGAGTGGTATCTGCTTAAACAACCTCAATTTTGTCAAGATAATACATGGTACTTAATATTTGAGAGAAAAACTATCCAAGCTATCCCTCCGTAATTGCCGTGCATGATTTAAGACAGTGAAATTTCCTACTAGTGCCAGTTAGTGCAGGTTATTTCCTGCTTTTGTTAAGTTGACCAGCAACTTAGTGTGCTAACCCATCCCATGGGATGCAATTCAACAATTTTCAGCTGGCAAATATTTAATCAAAGACTGAGGTTAGTGCAGGTCATTTTAGGTTCACCAACAAAGTAATGTTCTAACCCATCCACAATGAGCAATTTAGCCATTTTTTTTCTGCTCGCATAGTTACTTAATAAAGTAGGAGGCTGTATACACGTACAAAACTAAATGGAACAACACAAGGATCTACCGTTATCAATTTGCCCAGTAATCTAGAAATCAATTGAAATATATGGATATTCACCTCTATTGGTAAAAGAAGTGCCATTCCTCTGGCTAACAACAGGACGCCTAATTGTACCAGATGCACGGGGACTGCGCGCATCAAGTGCCGGCACTAGCACAGGATCTGATGTAGATGAACAAACAGCAGCTACCAGGAGAGAAGAAGGAGGCTTTGCCAAGATACCAGCACCAGGCACCGGGGCTGGTGGAGGGGTTTCATCTGGGTCCCCCTTCTCAGTCGGGACCGATGGAGAAGAGGGCTTTGGTTTGAGTTTGTTAGTATTAGCAGTTTTGGAGAGAGGTGGAGGAGAATCTTTTGCCTTGGGATTTGCAGTAGAGATCTTCGGTGAGCGGCTGTGAGATGGTGGATGGTCTTTTATGACAGGCCCATTTCGTTGACCAGTGGGGAAGCTGAAAAGGGAAACAACAACAAAATAAGAAACAGTGAACTCACACAATTATTCACTAAGATGTCTACTTTTTTATGTACTTGTGGGATTTATTAGAAAGAAATATATAATAGCTAGAGGTTTCACGGGAACGAGCATATGCAAGGCCCAATCTTTTATGCCCTTCAGATTTGTTGAGAAAAGAAGCGTGTGTTTTCCTAAATGTGTGTGTTTCATAAATATGTGCAAAAACTAAAATCCCAGGGCAGATAGAATAAGATTATTTACCTTGGCATAGAAGTAGAAGCTTTGGCCCCCTTTCTGGGGCTGACAAATTCAGGAAGCTTTTTTCCTTTCTCTGCAGTTTTATCAGTTATTGCTCCATTTTCCTTCAAAGATACTTCACTTTTTCCAGCCTTATCTGAGCCATCAGACAAACAAATCAATTTAAACACATCATAAGAATAATGGACTATCAGAACAATGTCAGACAGGTTATTGGTAGTTGTACAGAACCATAGTTACACCATTGGTGCTCAACATCAAATCAGGCACGTTCACTATTATTCTTCTGCATCTTACTTAACATTTTATTGTTGGAACTGTGTGTTTGGGTCCTTTCTTCCCTTCCATTAGATTCCACAATTTGACTCAGCTAGCTGGCACTGCATGACATGCGGGGCTAGCCCCCCGTGCCAATGGTTGGTGGCTAGGTAGCCCCGCCCCCCACCAACCCCTGATGAGGAACAAAGAATGTGAGACCTCTTTCTCCCCAACTTTTACTTGCCTAAAGAAAATTGCAGTCCCATTAAAAAAGAAGTGGATGTACCTTTCAAGAAGCGGGAAGAGAACCTCCCTACTCTCGCATAAGTTCCAGGCCTGCTTTTTGGATCAACTGTCTCTCGGTTACCTCCCTGCAGATTCAAAAGCAACAAAGTGGAGAAATGAGTGAACATCAGGGGCTGCATATATGTAGCACTCACTTTTGACTTGCACTACAACGAACTATAACCTATGATTTTGCTGCTTTGCATGGAATTATTTGCCATGAGTTTCAACCTTTCACCGAGCCTAAGTAAACCTCAGTTCAGCAATCAAAATGGAAGAAAAAATAACTTAAAAAATTAATAAGAAGAAGTTTTTGAAATCAACAGTCTCGTACCAAAAGAAAATAGCTTGGTAACACCAGTGATGCAATCAAACAGTGCCGAAAAGTGAAACCAAAACCAGGCATCACTACACGGTAATCGGGTTTATCAGCCGATTATCAGTATTCGAGTTCTGTTTCCAGAGATAGGCGCGTATTTATGGTTTAAAGAAAAACATGCATCCCAGCAATATATTGTTTTGTTTTCTCAACTTCTTTAATTAACTCCCATGATTTGTTGTCCAAGCACCTTTTAGTGGCTCATACCGTAATATAATTTAAAATAAGGTCAAGACATTGTGTCAATTATAATTAAAGAGGGATTATGAGAGAAATAAAGGGATTTTACCTCCTTTTTCTTGTCACGCCTCCTTTTCACCTCATGGAAAGTATCTGAAAGAAGAAAAAAAACGAGCTTAATTAAACATTAAAAAATTGCAGGTACCGATTCAACCGGTAGGATTGTTCTCGTTAATTAATAGTGGAAATTAACAGACAAAAACTTCCGAGAACCTGACCTAGAAAAAAATCACAAAATCAACAAATTAAATGGAATTGTCGCAGCGTTCATTTCCAAATAGTGGTTTCTGCAGATTAGAGCGAGTAAAATTAACAGTCTGTAAATTTGCAGGCATTAGTGAGAGGAAGTCAAAGATACAGGTTCGACTGAACGAAATGGAGGTCGAATTGAACCGGATCAAGCGACACATACATAAAAAGAGAGGGAGAGAGGAAATATGGATTGAAACCTTGGAGAAGAAGCTTCTGGCAAGTTTCGTTGGGATCCATCGAGCATTCACGAAGCATGGCATAGACTTCCTCATCGCTATGGTTGGACGCGATCTCCTTAATGTTGTCGATGGTTGTCCTGACCCCCGGTGGAATGGGCACTGCTGGAACCCTAGATCCGTCGCCGCTCTTTCCTGTTCCTCCGTTCATATCCGTTTGTTTAGAAAGAGAAGAGGAGGTGGAAGAGAGAGATTTGGGGGGCGAGTCGCGGTGGGGTTTAGAGAGAGAGACGGGACACGGGAGGAGGGAAGGGTGGAAAGGAAAAAGGGAAATAGGAACGGCGTTTTAGGGAGAGAAAGGTGAAAGGAATTTCTAAGTATAGTCTAGTCCGAAACAGTGGACTCCACGTGGCCCACAAGTCACTGAGTGCAGCGAGAAAGGGAAAGTTTATGGATTTATATAGGGAGAAAATACAACACTGATTTTTTTTTTTTTTGAAAGAGCAAACTAAAATGAAAGCAGTCTATATGAGTCTTACTGTATAAGATGTCTGTACTGAGTAGAGTTTGAAAAAAATTCGGCGGGTCTAATCGCTCGTGGATCAGTTCGTGTCGAGATCGTGTTGGTCATAAATCCTCCAAATCCGTCTAGATTCGTGCCCGATCCGTTCCAAGACCCGTCCGTGCCCGACCTGTGGACCTGCCCTACCCGACCCGTGGACCCGCCCCCAGACCCGTGCTACCCGACCCGTGACAACCCATTTGACCCATATTTCACCTTTTGTCAAATCAAATTAAAAAAAAATCAAAAAAATAAAAATATATATAAAAATATTGTGCAGAAATTATTTTAAAAACATTCAAATTTACACACCTGTTAACCTATTTTACATTTTTCATCTTTATTTCACATTTTGTCAAATCAAATTCAAAAAATTAAAAAAATTCGAAAAAAATAAAAAAAAATATTATAATAATATGCAGAATTTTTTTAAAAAAAAATTCAAATTCTCATCCCCCCTCTATAAATACACCCCTACCATCTCACATTCTTCACAAATCAATTCTCATTCTCTCTCATTTCTCAAATTCTCAAATCAATTCTCAATTCTCATTTCTCTCAAAATTTTAATTTCTAAATTTATAAGTTATTAAGTTATAATACATTTAGATTTAATTAAGTAATTTTAGATATTTAGTTACTTTACATTTACTCAGTTCGATGTCAAAAAGAAACGAAATTTCGACATTCTTTCGTGCAACTTCTACATTATTGAAAGGTAGATAAGATTTAATGTAGATTTCTATGCTTCAATTTTTTGCATTTCTTATTTTTAACTTATCTTTTATTTCTGCATTATTCTTTTCGTAATTTTTATTTTTTTTATTAAATGGCTCGAAGAAATTTCGCCTACTTGTTTAATTTTTTATATTGGCACTGGTCATTACCAGAGGTTTTTATTTTTTATTACATGGCTGGAAGAATTTTCGCCTACTTGTTTAATTTTTTTATATTGGCGCTGGTCATTACCAGAGCTTTTTATTTTTTTTATTACATGGCTGGAAGAAATTCCGCCTACTTGTTTAATTTTGTATATTGGCACTGGTCATTACAAGAGCTTTTTATTTTTTTATTACATGGCTGAAAGAAATTCTGCCTACTTGTTTATTTTTTTATATTGGCACTGATTATTATCAAAACTTTTTATTTTTTTATTACATGGCTGGAAGAAATTTCGCCCATATTTTTACTTTTTTATTTCATAGTTGTTTATATTCATAGTTGTTTTTTGTTATGATTGACTTATTGTATATATGGCATCTCCTCCTAACTATGTTGACGAGCTCGCACACAGGATTAGTGTTGATTTTTTTGGCGAGGAGCCCGTCGCACAATATGCAAACACTAACACTCAAACACATCGTGAGTATTATTATCAACAAAATCCAAGCATGAACCCACCTCCACGACATGCAAACCTCCCGTTATACCCTAATCATCCCTACGTATCACAAGAGACCGTTCCACACACTCAACTCCCTTCGTTCACGCCAATGACTGAACCCACTGAACCCTAAAAAAAATTGGACGGATCCAACCCAACCCGCCCCGACCCGCCTGGACCCTACCCGACCGGGTTTTATCTCGGGTCAGGTTGGGGGTTTTGGGTTCGGATCCGTGCATACTCGCCCTGTTGAACCCGTGGACCCACCGCACCCGTGGATCCGAATGGGTCGGATCCACGAGTACCCGACCCGCCCCGTTATTAAAACACTAGTACTGAGGAAAAAAAGAGAGCATAGCCTATTACAGTCATTAGGTACTCTCCTTGTTATATCAAAACATGGTTCCGCTCAATTTTAATTTTTAAATAACTAAATTTGTAAAGACACATTATTGACAGACTAATATAAATTAAAACATTGATTCTCTCGAACTACACATAGCAAAACAATATGTTATTTATTTTATTCCAAATAAGTCTTCATCACTGAGCTTCTCTTCCATTTGATCATCCTCTTCTGCTGAGTGTTATCTCTCTGCATTATTATTTTCTATCACAGTAGCATTTGTCACCCTTGCATAAGTAAAACTATGTGCCAATTTCAAAAGAGCACATGTGCAATATTCAAATAAATTTAACACAAGCCAATAATTAGCTTGGTTGGACTTAACATTCTTTTGTTGTAATATTATCGAGTTTCTTTCAATCCATATTATCCATATATAAGATGCCAACAAAGTTCCCAGTATTTTCTTTTAATATTGAAATCAACATATCATGTAGTGAATCAGTGTTAATTCTAATATTATTTCCTATCCCATCATTTATTATCGCCCAAAAAATGCACTAATTGGGCAATGACAAATAGATGGTTAACACTTTCATCCTCGCTGCAAAAGGCACAATTAGATAAATTTCCACATCTTCTCTTAATTAAATTGTCCATGGTAAGTATTTTATTATTAATTGAAAGCCATAGAAATAATTTAAATTTTAGGAAAATTTTTAACATCCATATTGTATGTGATAAATTAACTTTAGCTCCACCAAGATTGAGGAGGAAATAAAATGACTTCACTGAATATACACCAGATGGTTCAAGCTCCCATTTAAAGAATCAGATTCATTTGTTAATTGAATATTCTATAATATAAACATTAGTTCTTGCTTTTGTATACTCATATTATTTACTTATACTCGTGATTAGGAATAATTTATAACTTCCATTATTATATATTTGTGCAATTGATACATTCTCATTTCTAGATTTTTATAAACTAGGAAATTTTAGTCTCAGGGAGGGCAATTTTAATACCAATTACCATTCCAAAAGTTGATTTCTTTCTCATCTTCTATTATTATAGTGATGTTAATTCTAATGAGGTTTTCTAAACTACTAACACCTTTCCAGAAATGAGAGGCATTGGAAGTAAAAAATTTATATTTAGTTTGAATTATATTTTTTCATAGTCTCTTGCTTTTGCCATATAAGAGCATTCAAGTCCATTCAAAAGTCTAATTCAAAAATATGTGTTTATTCGTGTAATAATTGTCATAATTTATTCCTTAGTCACAATTTATAGTCTATTCAAAAGTCTTGACAAAAAGAACCCTAAAATGACTTCATTACTTTCATTTTTAACCAACAATATTATCCAGTACAAGATCTCGAAGGAAGCAGTCAATACTATTAGGTATTTTGGTGTTATGCACAAGTATAAATAAGTTATTTTGTCGCTCTGCCGATGGGTTCAAGCGGCATACCTACATACTAGTGACCAAGCCAGTCAAGTGAGGGAGGTGAGTCACAAGCGGACAACTTAAGTACCAAGACTCAAATATTTTTCTAGACATCACTAACACATAGTTTCTCATTAATTTATTTATGCACCTTACTTTATTTGTATTAACAACCACTTAATGTATTAATCCTCAGAAGGGAGAAATTAATAATATGTTGTTAACGCACGTCCTATTATTTTTCATGGGTCATCTTGCTCGTAATTTTAGCGATAGTGTTCGAAAGCGAACAATATCGTTTAACAAGATGAGGCATGTTCCTAATTGCCTTTGAATATATTAAAATCGTGTAAAAGTCTATATTATGATGTATCCTAAAAAGGAAGCTACTCGTCCTTAATACGTTTATATATTTATTAACTAATAGGAGCTTTAAATTAGAATTAACCTATTTTCTATTGTTAATAAAATATATATACATATTTTACTAGATATAGACTTTAAATATATTTAGTATTTATTAAAACCTTTAGAAAATTACTAAATATTCTTGAATACCACATTTTAATCTTAATTGAATCTGATAGGGCCTCAATGCTTTCGGCCCGTAATTGAGCCCAAGGCCGGCTTGCCAAAGCACGTGACCCGGCTGAAGAACGATCCGCCTGAACCCCCCAGAGCGCTAGGCTATAAATAGGAGGGTTAGTGCTTGCTTAGGGACTAATTGTGATTTGACTTAGGACTAGCCACTGTTTTCCTTTCTCTCTCTTGCTCTTTCTCCCTTGTAACTTGTAACCCTCGAAGATTAATAAACTTATCCTCTCACCCTCTCAGCTTTCCCCTGCCTCTATTGGATTTAAACTTCTCGACCTTAACACACTAGGTCAGGATCAGAATCCTTTTAGAATTTAGCAATTTTATCTTGACTTTCATTAGCTTTTATACTAATTATAAATATATATAGCTAAATTTTATACATTAAGACCAAAAATAGTATTAATTTTGGAGCAAAATTAATTGTAATTATATATATATCCAAAATTGCAATTAATTTACACTACTCCTAATTAACAGAAAATCAAATTTCTGAAAAATTGGCACAATTAACCAGTCAATTCAATTGTTTGTGCCAATTCCTAGAGTCATTGCGGCCGCAATAAATCCTGTCAATACAAAACTTGGTTCTCTGGAATTTCCAGAAAATAACACAATTCCTTCTCTGTTGCGGGTGCAATTACCCTAGGTTGCGGCCGCAATAACACATGTCAGTTCAATCTTTAGGTAGCCAACAACCCAAAATCAAAACTTGTCAGTTCAAAACAATTTTTCTCCACAATAGTACTGAATTTCCATAGTCTTGCGACCGCAATGAGCCTAAGACATGGTATTTTACTGATTTTCCAAAATAGAGACATCCCTAAAATGTATTGCGGCCGCAGTTGACCTTATTTTAGCACAAAATTGCTGTGTTTTTGAAATAGAACTTTTTGGATCAACTGTTTCGAATTTTGACCAAAATTATTGCATTTATTTCTCCAAAAAACAACTTTAATTGTCAAATAATTGTTCCAAATATTAATAAACATGAAACTTGAATGATACAATTTCAAATTCGCATAAAAGGCGATAAAATTTTATAAAATTCAAATCAAAGTTTAATTAATGCTTTAAAGAACCAATTCACAAATTCAAGAGAAAATCAACCAAAAATACAATAATTAAAATTCGATAAATCCAGTAAAAATAATATTCCAAACACGCGCAACGGGTTGGCTCTGATACCATTTTTGAATGATATAAATCAATTGGTCAATTCAATTAGGGTATCATTACAAGAAAAACTGTTCTCTAATCTAACACAATTTGTAAACAATCAATTCGAGTAAAACCCATTGTGACGTGAGTGAAATAATTAAATAAGCGAAAGCAGTACTTACCTTTCATTCCTATGGTCTCCTTGTACAATTATCCTTTCAACGGAGCGCCTCTTGTGGTGAAAGTGCGGAAGCGTGTCGTCGGACGTAAGCGACCCAATTGTTTTATCCCGGTGCCTATCATTTCTCCAATGCCATGAACGGAACAATGGAGTAATTCCCTTTTAAATGGAGGGAGAAATGAGGTTATGCACAGCACTTGTGCCATGTGTCAATAACCTAGAAATGTCTTTTCAATCAACGTTGTAAATGGGTGCTGACCTAGGGCTATTTATAAAGACGTTAGTGTATCTTGAAAAGAAGCCGAATTAATTATCAAATATTTGAAATTATATCTCTCCAATTCTTTTTCAAATTCTAATATTCACTTCTGTGAATAATCCTACGAATTTGGTATGATAATTATATTATTCAATCAGAAAAGATAATGATAAATCTAGGTAGCCAAAAACTGCCTTGGAATAGATCTCTTGCGGCCGCAATATATCTCATTGTGGTCGTAATAAATCTTCTGAAAATCAAAAGATTTGTTGCCAAATCTCTCACATTCCATTGCGGCCGCAATAGACTTGCGTATGTGCTGTTTTGCTTGGGCTTTTATCCAATTTGAGTTGGGTTTGACCCAAATAATATTTTTGACTTTACACTAACATAATATATGGTATCATTAATCATAATTGGTCCATTAACAATTATAATTAATTTACTTGAGTTTTATATGCATTTGTGCCCAAAATATTAGTGAAATACGTATAATGCCATTGTATATCAATTAATCACTTTATTTGACATATCCATATATTACTCCTCATAATATTAGGTGACAGTATGTGACACGTAGTGGTCATATAACACGTAATCCAAACTTTATTTATTGGAGTTGACGTCTCAATTCCAACATATTGCACCTCTATCAATTGTCATCGTCGTTGCTTAGCCAGACATTGCCCCCAAACTCTAGCGAAACTCGTTTTGAGATCGCTCGGGTTATTTCTCTACCGCGCAATTCCCGAATCACGCTTCGTCAGGCACTCTGGCTCACTTCTCATACGCCAACGAACAAATTGCCAAACACACTCATCTTTCCTAACAAACACAATCAATCTCGAACCCCATTGTCACATCCCTTAGCACTCGATCAATCTCGAATCTATGCACGTCACAATCTCGAAACCAAATTCCACAACAAGGCTATTACCCCAGTATCACAACCATCTCAAGATATCATTCAATCTACCCCAAATAACCCTAAGTTCAACTCAGCCATCAGAAGATATCATTCAATCTATCCCAAATAGCCCTCTGATGTGAGTCGAAGTAATACTTATCCTTCAGTTCTGTATCTGATCGAGTTGGAGTAATCTCTCTAATTATCAGTTCAATGATATCTTCGACTCACATCGAGTTGGAGCCCTCTGATCGCAACACTAGGCACAATCTGTTCGTAACCCAATAGTGGTATCAGAGCACCGGGCTCTCCCGCTAATTGATTTTCTAAAAGTTATAACTTATGCAAATTAGGTGCATATACCGCACATCAGTTTAATTCTTTGAATTGCAGCTTAAGTCCAAAACCGATATGAAATGAGATTTCCTTGGTTCGGTTTTACCGACTAAGAAAGTTAAATGAGATTTAAGCTTTCTTTATGCTTTATTTAAGTTTTCGTTTTATAACACTTTCAACCGCGTTTGAGTATATCTAAGAATGTGATGAAGCAGTAGAGTATCCAAAGTATGAACTGTTAATCTCTATCCGTAAGAGATAAAGGTTATGTCATGAGAGGTGTCTTAGGACTCTTTCGACTGATCTCTTTTACGTGTCATGATTAGCTGGCCCAAACGGGGACTTTATCATGTTACCAAATTACTCAGATGTTTTTGAAATGGCAAAATGTAACTCTTTCGCATTTTGAAAACCTTCGTACAAGTAAAGTAAATTGAGGAGTGTGATGAAGCAATGAAGTACTCAAAGTAAGAGCTGTTTGCACATAAGATGAGAAATAAGGTTCTATCTAGGAAAGATTAGATTTAAAGTGGTCCCATTGTGACCCTAATCTTTCCTGGGATCCCCATTCCATAATACGACATCAGGCCCAAATGGAAACTTTGTCACATTACTAATTGCTTTATGGAGCAGAAATAATATATGTTTACAAAATCATATAAATTGTTTATGTGCTTTTAAATGGTATAAATGAGAACTGAGCATTGCTGTGAAATAAAGAATTAGAAATTGATAAATGATATACCGGACCAAGTATATATGTAAATTGAGATTTACCGAAATGATACGAAATGTATAAATGAGATTTTTCACTTTCAAGGAAACGTGAAAGAGTGTGATGTCAGAGATAGATTTGTGAAGGAATTCACGGTAATCTTTCTGGCAGACGGCTTTCACGTATCCGTAAGAGTGTCTTACAGTTAGTTTAAAGAACTGTTTGCTTAACAAACGTAAGCTTATGAAAGAGATTTTGATGCCAAAGATAAACTGGAGGTGGATATCCTCGGTCGTTTATTTGACATACCTTTTTAGTGAAGATTGCACCGTTAAGGATAAAAACAAACGTAAACTTATGAAAGAGGTTTTGATGCCAAAGATAAACTGGAGGTGGATACCCTCGATCGTTTATCTGACATACCTTTTTAGTGAAGCTTGCACCGTTAAGCATGTGAAAGAGGTTCTGATGCCAAAGATAAACTGGAGGTGGATCCCCTCGGTCGTTTATCTGACACACCTTTTTAGAATGCTTACATTTTTTAATAAAAACAAACCCACGCAAATTAAGTAGTATGTCTTTCCTACTCTATCCTTCTCACACTATTGTTCATCGGTTGACAGTTCTCTACTCAGTAGGCGTCGCCTTTTACCTTTGGTGGTCAAGAGTTATGTAAGACATAACGAACTAAGTAGAGTGAGGTTACTTATCAATGATTTCCAAAAATGTTTTGGGATTGGGGCAAAGTCTTCGTTAAAAACATATGATGTTTTAATGAAACCAAGAATCACAAAGAGCTGTGATTAGCAAGATGGCTTACTTAAAATAACTAATAACCGAGTTATGCATAACAGCTGACTTATATATTAGTGAAAATAGGGATCTTGGTCCTACTGCAAAGAGGAATAAAGCAAGTTTGCAGTGGGGGTTTTATTATTTGAATAGAACATAACATGAACAAAGCTAAAATCTTTACTTTTAACGTTGTAGAAATATGGCTAAAGAATCATCCTTCTCACTGCATTCCCTGCTCGATAAACAAACTCTGAAAGTGGACGGATCCAATTTTACTGATTGGTTCCGTGCCGTCACCATCGTACTAAGACGCGAGAAGAAAGATTATGTTCTGAACAAACCAATCTCTGTTGAGCCTATTGGAGGCGAAGCAGATCAGATCGCTTTGTACAACAAGCACAAGGATGATGAGCTTGATGTACAAGGTCTCATGGTAGGAATTATGGGTCCTGAATTGCAGCGTCGATTCATGGACACCAAGACCTACGAGATGTGTGAGCATCTCAAGAACATGTTTCAAGAGCAGGCTCGTGCGGAGAATATAAAGTGGTCACATCCCTACTTAATCATAAGTTACATGAAGACGACTCTATCAACACTCACATGCTTCGTATGACGAGCGATGTTAAGCAGCTGGAGAAGCTGAATGCTCTGTTGAAATTAGATTTTGCTACGGACATTATCCTTCACTCCCTCCCTCTCAGCTTTTCGAATTTCATAATGAACTATCATATGCTGGGGATAGAGAAGAGTCTGCAATAGTTGCAAGGAATGTTGAGGATCACAGATGATGACATAAAGAAGAATTCTTTTGTCCTCATGATCCGAGCTGGTGAAAGAAAGGTTAAGAAATCACTGAAGAAAGTGGCCTCGAAGTACAAGGGCAAAGGGAAAAAGATTGCTAAACCCAATCCTCTCAAGGTAAAGGTATCTAATGCCCCTGACTGCTTTTAATGCAAAGTAAAGGGTCCCTAGAAAAAAAACTGCCCGAAGTATCTGGCGGACGTGAAGTCCTGGAAATGTTTCCAAAGCTTCATCCTCAAGTATATTTGTTGTTGAAATTAACGTTACTACCTCTATTAATGATTGGGTATTAGATACTGGATCATGTGCTCATATTTGTTCAAATGTGCAGGCACTAAAGAATAGGAGGAAATTGCGTAATAAGGAAGTACAACTCCAAGTTGGAAACGGAGCAAAGGTTGCAGCTGTAACCCTTGGAAATATAGAGTTGTATTTGCCTAGCGGGCTTGTATTGGAACTAGAAATTTTTTATTTTGTTCCTAGCATTTCCAAGAACATCATTTCGATCTCATGTTTAGAGACGAATGGGTTCTCTTTTGTAATAGAGAACAATATTTGCTCAATATATAAAAGAAAGTTATATTATAAATCCTCTTGTATGATGAATGGTCTGTATATATTGCAAATGGAAAAACCCGTGTTCAACATAACTAATAATCGACTCAAAGCGTCTCATGAAAGCATGACTTACATGTGGCATTGTCGCCTTGGTCATATAAACGAGAATCGCATCAAGAAGTTGCATAAAGATGGACTTCTTGGAAATTTTGATCTTGAATCAGTTAACACGTGCGAAAGGGCAAGTGACTTACTAGGACTCGTACATAATGATGTATGTAGACCTATGAGTACTTGTACAAGAAATGGTTATTCTTACTTTATCAGTTTACTGATGCTTACAGTAGATACGATTATGTCTACTTGATGAGACATAAGTCCGAATCCTTTGAAAAGTTCAAGGAATTCAAGGCTGAAGTAGAAAATCAATTAAACAAGAGTATTAAGGCCTTACGATCTGATCGTGGAGGCAAATACTTGAGTTATGAGCTTATAACGTACTTAAAAGAATGTGGAATAGTTTCACAACTCACGCCTCCGGGGACACCACAATGGAATGGTGTTTATGAGAGACGAAATCGAACCCTGCTAGACATGATCCGATCTATGATGAGTAATGCCTCTCTTCCGAAATCTTTTTGGGGGTACACACTAGAAACTGCTGCATGAACAATAAATATGGTTCCGTCTAAGTCAGTAGAAAAGACTTCGTACGAGCTATGGTTTGGGAAAACCCCAAATATGTCTTATCTTGAAATATGGGGTTGCGAAGTATTTATCAAACGCCCGACGTCTGGCAAACTTGATCCCAAGTTTGACAAATGCTTTTTCGTAGGATATCCTAAGGAAACGAAATGATATTACTTCTATCACCAGGGCGAGAACAAAATAGTTGTTGCTCATGTTGGTGTATTTTTGGAGAAACAGTTTCTCGCAAAAGGAAGTAGTGGGAGTAATGTAATACTTGAAGAAATTCGAGATACATCACACAATACAGTATCTGAACCAGATCAGATTAACCCACCACTTGATACTTCGGTTGAAGAGCATCTAGAAGAATCAAATCCACAAGTAGTTGTGGAGGAGGTTCTAGTCCCGAGCTCAACTACTTCAACGCAAGTTGAAGTAGAACCAAATCCACAAATAGTTGCAGATCAAGTGCTACGTAGGTCTATAAGGACAGTCCGAGCACCCGAGAGGTACTTGGGACTACACGAGGTCTCAATATACGATACTAAAGATCCTATGACCTATGCGAAAGCAATAGATAGGCCCGACTCTGATAAATGGCTAGAGGCGATGAAATTCGAAATACAGTCCATGTATAACAACACGGTGTGGAACCTAGTTATGCCATTTGATGGGGTGAAACCCATAGCAAACAAATGAATTTTTAAAAGAAAAACAGACATGGATGGTAAGTTGACTGTATACAAAGTACGACTGGTAGCGAAATGTTTCAAACAAATTCAAGGAGTTGATTATGATGAAACTTTTTTGCCCGTGGCTATGTTTAAGTCAATTCGGATACTCCTAGCAATTGCCGCATTTCATGATTATGAAATATGGCAAATGAATGTCAAAATCGCCTTCTTAAATGGAAATTTAGAAAAGGATGTGTACATGACCCAACCTGAGGGTTTTGAGGATCCAAAGAACGCTGGGAAGATATGCAAGCTTAGTAAATCAATTTATGTATTGAAGCAAGCATCACGGAGTTGGAATCTTCATTTTGACGAAGAAGTCAAAAAGTTTGACTTCGTCAGATGCGAAGAAGAACCGTGTGTGTACAGAAAAACTAGTGGGGGTGCCATCGCCTTTTTAATCTTATATGTAGATGACATACTCCTAATGGGAAACAATATTCCTATGTTGTAAAAGGCTAAGTCTTCATTAAAGAAAGTGTTCTCAATGAAGGACTTAGGCGAGGCTGTCTATATACTAGGCATAAAGATCTATCGTGATAGATCGAAAAGACTTATAGGATTAAGTCAAAGCACGTACATTGACAAAGTGCTAAACAGGCTTAGCATGCAGGATTCTAAGAAAGGATTCCTGCCAATGAATCATGGTGCGCTGCTTAGCAAGACTCAGTGTCCTTCAACAACTGATGAGCGAAGCATGATGAGTAGAGTGCCATATACTTCGGCTATAGGCTCTATCATGTACGCCATGTTGTGCACTCGCCCTAATGTCTCGTACGCTTTAAGTGTGACGAGTAGATATAAGGCTAATACAGGCATAGAGCACTGGAATGTTGCAAAGAATATCCTTAAGTACTTAAGAAGAACTAAGGATATGTTTCTCGTCTATGGTGGTGACTCCGAGCTCGTGATATACGGTTACACAAATGCAAGTTTCCAAACTGATCAAAATGATTCGAGATCACAGTCCGGGTACGTGTTCATACTCAAAGCAGACTACAACAGACTCAACAATCAAAGCTGAGTACATAGCTGCATCCGAAGCAGCGAAAGAAGGGTTCTGGATCAAGAAGTTCCTTAGCGAACTTGGAGTGATTCCCAGTGCTCAAGGACCTGTGGACCTCTATTGTGACAACAATGAAGCTATAGCTCAGGCCAAGGAACCGAGATCGCACTCGAGATCTAAGCATGTTTTATGACGTTATCACCTGATACGAGAAATCATAAATAGAGGTGATGTAAAGATATGTAGAGTTGACACAGCTGATCCACTCACGAAACCTCTTTCTCAAGCCAAGGACCAGTTGCATACAGCTTCTATGGGTCTGAGACACATAGGAGATTGGTTATGAGTTTTTCTTTAGATCTATGAGATTTTTTGAAATTTAGAGATTCGTGTAACTAGAGCCTACGATGATTGGCTTCTAGCTTAAGTGAGAGATTGTTAGTTTGTAATAATTTAGAAGTCAATAATATGATAAATTATCATAAAGCTTTGTTCATGAATTGAGTGATTAATAAACTGTCATTTTGTTCTCTTGAGTATTATTGAATTTATGAATCATTTCTTTATCTGACTTGAGTCAATAACTAGAATTGTGAAACTTCATAATATAGATGATATATATTTTTAAAAGTCTCTAACCAAGGTAATTAGCAGGAACACTAACTTACCGTTACAAGGTTAGAATATGGATTAAAAGATGGTTAACTTTTACAAACCATAGACATGAGATGTCGTTTTAATCACATGAATACATGTTAGAGGAACATGGTATTTGACAACCTCGAATGAAACATTAAATGAAATTGTGTACGTGTCATTAATATTTTCATTCAGTGTTAAGTTCTAAAGTATGAGGTATTAATCTTTCCTACTAAGAGATGTGTATGTGTGATTGTTATCTAACGCTGTCGGTAAAATGCAGTCATAACGGTAGCTTTTCGGTATACATAACTTAGTTGAGGTAGTGATGATTTACTGAAAGTACTATTGTCCCTCGTATCTTGATACGAGTTACAGTATCACTGGGCCCCTTGATAGAGTAAGATTATCTGCATGCGGTATAATTACAAGAGTAATTATATTTGATAAGTCTCCTCAAGATCGAGAAAAGATTAAGTTTGCAAGGACGACACACCTGCCTTGAAACTAATCTGATACCATGAGACGAAAGAATTAACACGACTAAAATGTTTAGTGGATCGTGATATTGCATAAGTACAACATCGTCTGTGTAATTGGATGGTCATAGCGCAGATGTCAGATGCCTCCTATGATTATAAAAATTAAAATGGTTTTAATTTGTTGGGATTTCATGTGTAAGTTAAAGAGGACGAAAATTAAATTTTTTGCCTCTATTTAACTCAAAACACAAAGGATCTTATTTATATAACAATTTGTTGGGATTTCATCGAACACCTCTTGTGCATCAACAAAACAGAAAATAACACATTTATTTCTCGCACAAGAGTGGATAAAAGATTATACCTAAAGAGATTGTCAAATCTCTTCGTAGAGAGGAGTCGATTCCTCTTCTAGGTCTCTTGGAAATCGTCGTCTTCCTTCTTCGGCCATGGAAGCACCCTTGTCTCTTGGTTCACCTTGAACCTAAACAACAACCTAAAGCATCCTTAGATAGATGAATGTAGAGGTTAGAGCTTAGATCCAACCACCTAGATCTTCAATATTGAATGAACAAGCTATTTCATTTGGTGGCTAAATCTTGCAAGAGAAGGAAAAGAAGAACAATGGAGTTTTCTTTCTACACACAAGAGAGGGGAAATGAGGGTTACTATTCACCCTACTGTAGCAAGAGAGAGAAAAAATCATTTTTCATCTCAAACATACCCCTTTATATAGCCAAGCCCTAGGGCAACACTTGTGTTAATTATTTACACAAATGGCTATGATTACTCTCTTGTTATTCCCTAATCATATTTTGCAAGGATTTAATTTATGAGTAAATAATATTACTATATTATTCTAATATGAATTAATTTATTATCCTTATAATGCTCTCAAACATTATACAAAATAATATTCACATATATTCTCATAAATTTATTTTATGATCTAAGCATGTCATTTTACATGACATATTACTTTAACATTTTATCACATGCATTTTAACTCATACATTATGAGATTAAATACATCATTCAAAATGTAAAATACTTGTTGTTTCTGTTCAGTTGGTGTGACCTTACAGAGGATCTACGTCATCTTGAGATATAATATAAAATACTTTATATTATGGACTATAAGAGGTTCTATCACTACATTATAGTCTCTCAAACGACATAGTCATTACGTGCTTGATCCACTTAATTCGTGTCTATCCTTGTCTCATGATATTTTAAATAATATGCAAAATAGGATCGTGTCATTTTTGCATTGTATTCTTTTCTTGGTCTCTCAAGTGAATTATAAGTATAACTACATCAGTTATATTGCATGCAATATAATTTCACTTTACCAAGGGGCCCAGTAATATCATAACTCAAATAATTGAGAGACAATAATAATATTGACATATAAATTTCTCTCGCACAAGTTGTACATAACGAATTACTATATTATTCCAATCATTTGAATGGACTTTAATAGTAATCACATTATATACTTCTCATGTGAAAAACTTACACGTCTCATATATAAGATTCAAAGACACATTGGAAACATTAATGACACAAAACTAATCCATATAATGCTCCATCTAGTTAGGTCATGTTCAGTATATAAAGAATCACCATTTTATATACTCATGTCATTTAATGATAATTATTTATCAACATTTATAGAACTACAATGTACTTTCAATTGACATGACAATCTTCATGGTAAATAATGTTCCCTTTAATTACCACGATTGTGAACATATTTAGGATTATATGTTTTCATCTAAAGAGTTCTATGGTTCAAGACCATTAGCATCTTCTTGAACGCTTCTAAAGATATAACATATCAATCTCAAGGAACATAAATGTATAATAACATTTAAAATCATAAACAATTCATAAATTCATTATCAAAAAGATAACTTTCAAAACACACAACCTTCATAATTCTATTTACCAACATAACACAGATCCTATTGGGTCACACCGTATAGGAGCTAATCAGAGAATCTTAATGATTAATTATAAATATATTATAATTAATAGTAAGATGGTTATAATTAATTATATATGATATGATTAAATTATATATGTCATATAAGATGACAAGCAAAAACAATTGTCATATTTATAGACGTATACGATACGTTGTATAAAATCATATCGCAACCAAACAAATACCAAACCCTAAGAAATATAATTGTTGAGAACAATTATATGTTTATGTATATTTATATATATTTGATTTATATTTTAAATATTGATTATGGTTTTGAATTTGGGATGAAAGTCATTATCAAATTAAAACCTTAATGCCACTGTATATCAATTAATCACTTTATTTGGTATATTCACATATTACTCCTCATAATATTAGGTGACAGTATGTGACACGTAGTAGTAATATAACACGTAATTCAAACTTTATTTATTGGAATTGAGGTCTCAATTCCAACATATTGCACCTCTATCAATTGTCATCGTCGTTGCTTAGCCAGACATTGCCCCCCAAACTCCAACGAAACCCGTCTTGAGATCGCTCGGGTTATATCTCTACCGCGCAATCCCCGAATCGCGCTTCGTCGGGCACTCTGCCTCACTTCTCATATGTCAACAAACAAATTGCCAAACACACTCATCCTTCCTAACAAACACAATCAATCCCGAACCCCATTGTTACATCCCTTAGCACTCGATCAATCTCGAATTTATGCACGTCACAATCTCGAAACCAAATTCCACAACAAGGCTATTACCCTAGTATCACAACCATCTCAAGATATCATTCAATCTACCCCAAATAACCCTAAATTCAACTCAGCCATCAGAAGATATCATTAAATCTATCCCAAATAGCCCTCTGATTTGAGTTGGAGTAATACTTATCCTTCAGTTCTGTATCTGATCAAGTTGGAGTAATCTCTCTAATTATTAGTTCAGTATCTGATCGCAACACTAGACACAATCGCCATCAAAGACCAGTATCAGCTAGAGCTGTATCAGAATCCAGCCTACAGGATCTGATACTTGCTGAGATGCTCTAACAACACCAAAACACACCAGAATAAGCTCTCTCACCCATCTAAGATTTCAAAAGTCGTTTTTGTTCCCTATGAGAGAAGAGAAGAGAGAAGAGAGAAGAGTCGACAAAGTGTGAATTTTTGTGTGTTTTGATTTAAGCATAGATTGTGAGTGTGTGTTGATTAATGGTATGTGAGTGTTTTATTTTGAGTGTAACTTAATTTTTGTTATGAAAATAAATTGGTTATTTTAAAAAAAGTCTTTCCAGTGGGTCTGTTCATTTGGTCTGAAAACACTCTCTGAAAATAACTTTCGACGGAAAAGTAATAGTCCCACCGTTCGTTTATATCGAAAGTAACTTTCGGCGAAAACACCCAAAATCGTTTTCCGAATTTTTTTGGTGGAAAACGAATCTTGCGATTTTGCTGGCGCCAAATTCGTCTGACGTGTATGGTTTCTTGTTGGCGCGTGTCGCTGGCGCCACATTCAACTGTGGAACTTGCTCGACGTTGGACCAGGTGTCACGGGAAGAGTTCGTGTGTCGCTGGCGCCTGAGACCACTGGAAGAGGCAAATATTGTCGAAAATATCAACATCTTGCAGAGGTATGAATTCACAACATTGGTACATCTTCAATTTTTTTTTACTGGTGCATCTTCAATTCGTAATTTGCTGATTCAAAACACTGGTAGGCCACTTGTAAGTGAAAGGGTAAGCACATGACATGTGATTGTTTTATGATTCTCACCGCCAGCTTACCATTTTCACACACCTATCTCTTCTTCACACATAAGATCAACTGTTGGATTCTGAAGATTCAATTTAATTATTTTACGTCTTTTATGAATTTGACCTTTAATGATGGTCTGTAATAGCTTTTTAGAATTCTTTTACTTTGTAAATGATGGTTTAGTTTCATGATTTAGATTGAGATAGTTGCTATTTTGTCTACTTGAACACAACAGGTACCAGTAATTTACTGGTAACACAACAGGTACCAGTAACAATTTCGAAAATTACAAAAAAATTAAATTTTGTACAAAACTCGAAAATTATGTACATATCTTTTGCTGATAACTATGACGGAGCTATGAAGTTTTATATTCCAAGTTTGATACTTATAGAACATCATATATGAATTAACCATACAGCTTTACATGAATGTTTCTAATGTACTGACATTTAAAATTAAATATGGAATAAGCTAATCGTATGAGCTAATCAAATTTGTTAAACTTTTGTAATCTTGTAGATATGGACCCACAAAATGAGGATGGTGTTGACATACAAGAGTACAAAAAAAAACTAGTAGTTCTTCTTGCGTCTGTCATTACTATCAAGGTGATTCAGCAACAACGCAACAACTCAAGCATCCACAAGCGCATTTCAAAATATGGTAATACCGATCGAGCAAAGTACATCCGACGAATATACAACAGTGATACATCTTCTATTGTGATGGTGAGGATGAATAGGAGCACTTTTGTGCGATTGGTCGATATAATGCGAGGACGCCATCTACTACGTGAAACCATTCACGTATCTATAGAGGAACAACTCGTAATGTTCTTGCACGTTGTGGGTCATAATCAGAAAAATAGAGTTATTGGCCACAATTTCATGAGATCAGGTGCAACTGTTAGTAAATACTTCGGTGAGGTGCTACGAGCAATTGCTTCTTTGAAAGATGAATTAATGCCTCCTCCCGACAATACTATACCTGACAAGATAAAATATGATTCAAGATTGTGGCCCTTTTTTAAGGTAGTAATTTTATCTAACAGAGGTATGAATTTAATATGTTGCATATTGTACATTAACAACTGAATTATTCGTGTAGGATTGCATTGGAGCTATTGACGGTACTCATATACCAGCTAGGGTTACGAGTGATATTGTAGCTCGATTTCGTGGTCGGTACAAACAACCGACACAAAATGTCTTCGCAGCTATAAGATTTGACAGAAGATTTTCATATGTACTGGCAGGTTGGGAGGGATCTGCAAATGATTGTACGCTCTTACGCAATGCATTAGAGCGACCAAACGGGCTTCAAGTACCATCAGGTATTACAATATCAAACATTCACATATATTGAGATACTTTAAGTCAAATTACAATTCTAAATCTTACCTGTAGGAAAGTATTTCCTTGGCGATGTTGGATTTTTCATGAAACCTGGTTTCCTACTTCCGTATCGAGGTATGCGCTATCACAGAAAGGATTTCAGCCAAGACAATCCTCCACACAATCCAAAGGAACTTTTCAACCTAAGGCACTCTTCTTTAAGAACTACAATAGAGTGCACTTTTGGAATATTGAAGCAACGCTTTCGAATTTTAGATGGTTATTCACATTTTCCTTATCGCACTCAAGTTGCTTTGGTATTGGTTTGTTGTCTTTTGCATAACTTCATAATGGATTTATCACCGGATGATACCATAACTAGGACTGTCGACCACAGACATCAGCAACAAACTAATAGAGCAAGACAAGAAAATCATTGTGATAGTCAAAGACAAGGAGATCTAAACGGCTCTCATTTTCATGTTAGATCTACTAGAGAGATGAGAGAAGAAAATTCTGCCTGGAGAGATTTTAGAGACGAGATGAGTAATCAAATGTGGCAGCGGGACTATGATGTGCAATAATGTAATTCCAAAACAACGTGAAAGTATTTATCATTTTAGTTACTAATGACTTATATGCTTTGGAATACTTGCATAAAGTTCAAAAAAATGACACAATTCAATATGACTATTTTTTTTTAAATTGCAGGTGGACGCTATATTTAACTATTAATTACTTTCAGCAATTTTAGAAATGATGCTTAAATATTTTGTTTAATTTAAATTGAAATTTAAATATGTTGGTTGTAATGAATTTAATTGTGTTTTTCGTTTAAATTAGAGTTGTGTGTGTTTTGCTAAATTAGATGTTGTTCATATTTTAATATAATTAGACTTACACCAATAGTAACAAACAAATCACCCAAAAATAGTGTTGTCTAATTATATTACGTAGCTCTACTAATTATAGTTTTGTCTAATGCTGTTCAATTCATAATTTAATATATAATTATATCGCATATTTGCTCATACGTTGGAATAAATTCCAACAGTGGGCACTTTTAGTCTATTATAGTGTCATCTAAAAGTGAATATCGAGTACCAGTTTCAGGTTTTTCAGCACCTCTATGCAAATCGTTTTCATTTTTCTTTTCTTATCGAGTGAACACCAAGAAAATATTAAGGCTTTTCCTTTCTGAGCAACTAAACGCACTGAAAATATTCTTCTTTTCCTATTAATTTTTCTTTTCTGCTCAAAATCTTTTTCCAAATCTTTTAACACCAAATGAACAGAAATTAAACGTTTCAACGCAACATAAAATGCATTTTAGGACAGCCCTACCTGCGGGCGGTTCTGGTCCTCGTGTATCGTCTTGCGGACCCAAATAGGTAAATCCGGTTTTCACGGTCTACTAGAACAGGTCTATGTAATTTAATATAAAATTGGTGAAGCGAGGACTATCTCGATTTCTTCGCTACCGCTCCCAGTCTCTCGATTCCTCGCATCAACCCTAACCCTAATCCTAACTGCGCCGGAGCCATGGCCGGTAAACACAGAGAAAACGATGGAGCCAGTCCAGCGTGAGTCTCTCCTTCTCTCTAGTTGCTTACTGCTAAACCTTCAAATTACTCATTTGTTTTGCCCCTGTTTGGCAATAATATATTTCTTGGGAATATTAGAGAATGGGTTAGAGTACCCTTTATTCAATTTGGGATGTCCCAAAGGATAGTTGACCAATGGAAATTTATGGAAAAGAGGTGTTCGGAGGTGTAGTGGGAGATTTTGTAGGATGATGAACACGTATAGTAATGGAATATCAAACTTCCTTATTTGTTTCTATTTGAAGTCTAATATAAGTTTAGATTATATTGATTTTTTTGGGATATCGGAAAATTAGGTTGCTCATTCCAAAAAATCTTTATTTTTGCAGGAAGATATTTGTTGGCGGACTCCCAAGGGAGACTAGAGAAGGTAAATTTTGTTTCTTTTTCCCCCTCCTGTTTCTACCCTTAAATTCTCTTATTAAGTAGAAAGAGATGATGAAAACTCTTCTGCTAGGTGACCAATTATATTTACATCTTACAACATTTCAGATTGTAATAATACAGTAGTATTCAATTAGTTAAATAATCAGTTACCAGTGCAAATTCACACCTGTTGAAAGTTGTAACTTCTAGGCACTTGCTATTTCTTAATCAGTGGAATAGTAAAAAAATGTATGGTACACTTCCTGGGAAGTACATTAGGTCCCGATTTCACCATTCCGAGTCCTCATTTACATAATATAAGTCTTTGGCAAGATCCTATTTGGCTAAAATAAAGTTCTCTAACATCCCATTTGTGATAAAAAATAAACAGATGAATTTAGAAAACATTTTGGGAGGTATGGCAGCATAGTAGATTCAGTGATAATGAAAGATCGATTCACACAAAAGCCAAGAGGTTTTGGGTTTATTACATATGATGACCCTGCAGTTGTGGATACAGTAATTGAAGATACCCATACCTTTCATGGCAAGGAGGTATTGTTTTCTTTTAATATTGTAATTCTTTTCCAATGCACAGTTAGTTACAACTTTTAAGACTTGTAAGTTGGTAAGGTAACCTGTTCATCAAATGCTGGGAACCTACTGCCTGGTATACTCTTCACATAGCTTGACTTCCTATAGGGAAATATTGGTGCTTGACTTGATGCTGATTGGGTTAATAATTTAATACTGTAAATATAATAGGTTGAGATAAAAAGGACAATTCCTAAGGGTGCAGCTCCACTAAAAGACTTCAAGACCAAGAAAATTTTTGTTGGTGGCCTGCCTTCTTCTATCAATGACGGTGAGAGAGAATTTTAGGAAATCGGGTTTCAGTTTGTAATGGTACCGTTGCATGATCGTGCTGTCCACCTTATATTGGCACCAGATTAGGAAAAGTTCTTGTTGGGTTATTTTGTTCTTAGCACACAAAAAGCAAATTAACTTGGTTTACCTGCACCGAAATAAACTTGACAGGCCCTACCTTATGTCAAATGCATGTTGCTCATTAGTTGGGATTATGACAGTCTTCACTTCTTGCAAAACATGAGGAATTTTAAGTTCACTCTTCGAGAAGGGGAGAAATTAAGCAGCATTACTTCATTTTCATATGTACAAAACAGAAGTGGTAGACCATCTGAATTTCAAATTTGAATTGTGCAGATGAATTTAGGGAGTTCTTCTCGAAGTTCGGGACGGTGACCGATCATGAAATTATACGGGATCATGTCACCAGTAGGCCTCGTGGTTTTGGATTTATTGTTTTTGATTCTGAGAAAGCTGTTGATGTTTTGTTTGCCAAAAGAGGGAACATGATAGATCTAAATGGTGCTCAGGTGAGCCTGGCTGATAAGAAAATCAGAAGGGTTGTCTCCCAAATTGCCAAAATAATTATTTGGTTAACAGTGCACCAATTGTTTTTCTCTTTGAACCACATTTTTGGATTTGCTTGCTTGCATGAATTAATATAGCTGCACTAGTTAGGTTGCTTGATTGGAGTTCTAGATATTTAAGTACATACTTTTGTTCTAGATTTTGTTCTGAAGTGATAGGAAAGTAAGGCACTTCTTTTAGGATATAGGTACTCTCTGTTACTATCTCTAAGTTTTGAAGTTTTAAATATATATGTAGGTGGAGATAAAGAAGGCAGAACCAAAGAAAAATTCTAGTAACCAACCTTCCCATCGTTCATTCGTTAGCCCAGAACCTAGGATTTCAGGTTCGCGCCCGTTATCTGATGGGTTTGATGGATATGGGTCTTTTAGTGGGTATGGTGGATCAGATGGTTTTGAACCCTTTAATAGGTATTCTCCAAGTGGGTTTGGTTCTAGGGCCGGTCCCAATTTCAGTTCTAGTGGTTATGGAAGTGCTTATGGAGGTGGTTATGGAGGTGGTTTCGGTGGTGATTTTGGAAGTGCTTATGGAAGTGGACTGGGCGGGTATAATAGAGGGGATTTGTCACTTGGTGGGTATAGCCATTATGGGTCATATGGTGGTGGTGCTGGGTTCGGTAGTGGATATGGCAGTTCTGGCTTTGGGAGTGGGTATCGCGAGAGCGGTTTCGGCAATACTGGGTCTGGCTTTGGGAGTGGATATCGCGATAGCGGTTTCGGCAGTATGGGGTCTGGCTTTGGGAGTGGATATCGCGAGAGCGGTTTCGGCAGTACGGGGTCTGGCTTTGGGAGTGGATATCGCGAGAGCGGTTTCGGCAGTACCGGGTCTGGCTTTGGTGGAGGTAGCAGTTATGATTCTTCATTTGGTAGTTATGGGTCTAGAAGTGGATATGGTAGTAGTGGGTCAGGTGGTACTGGGTCTAGCCGATACCATCCTTATGGGAGATGAGGTTTTTAATAGAGGTTGTTGATAAGTTGTTAGTTGAATGATGCCAGGGCATCAGACCCTGCTGTATATTCTTAATGATGGGAAACAAGGTAATGGTGGTGTTGCTTAGATTGTTGTAAGTTGATCTTAGGGTTGTGTAGAAGTCAATTGTTGTGTGGTTTATTTATGATCTAGTAATAAAACTATGTTAAGCCAATTAGATTTGAATGCTAGAAGCCTTTTGTAGGATTTTAGTTAGATGGGGAATTGGAGCTAGGTAGATGTTATAGATTGAATTGTGTTGTTTACGTTCTCCATGGGAGGTTTTGGTTGTTCCATTTTTGGTACTATTGTCCTCATAGTCAAGTAAAGCTTCGCCTTGTGACCTTCTTCTTTAGACTCTGTTTGGAATTCATATTAGCTGTTATTCTAGGGAAAAACAGGGCCCTGTTTTCCTCAAATTCGACCGTCTATTTTTGATCTAACGGTTAAAATATATAATACATCGGGCTCCGTGCAGTCCATCTGAGCCGTCCGTTCATTAGCGTCGAAATCTGGCGGTCGGATCAAAGGATAACAGGGTCCTGTTATCGTCGAGAATAACAGCAGATACGGACGCCTCTGTTTGGGCCGTGCAGTGTTGTTTGTTTGTAATTTAGCATTTTCATGAGGTAGTTTTTCTTTTCTTTTGGGTGAGTTCCATATGTGTTTATTTTCTGTGAAGTTACTGCTGGTAATCTTTTGTGGCCGTTTACCGCTATGAGCAGGTGCGGCAATCATATTTTTTTTGTTCACATGTAGTCGCAGGCATTTGCGGCTACAAGTTCCATTGATATATATGTTGTTAAATAGTTAATTTTTCTAAAAACATTTGTATTTGAAATCCATAAAATTTTGAATAATAATCTACTATTGACTTCAATTGTCGAATTTATAAATGTATTGAACTTCATAAAGAACTTTAGCTTCGCCACATCCAACTTTGTACCTAAAGTTTCAGTAGTGTTGATCTCAGTATCTCCAGAAAAGCACTGAATTAGTTATACACAAATGGTCCAATACAGCGACCTGATTAGGTGGGAATTGTAAATTATAATAATTTTACTACCGTAAATTTAAATAGCAACAAAAATAATTTCAGCCCACTTCTCAAAATTTTAAAACAAGGTAATTATAATTTCAGCCCATGCCTATGTTACTGACGCAAAATAATAGGGTCGCTACTCGCTATCGCGTCCCAAAAAAAAGAAAAAAGAAAAAAGAAAAAAGAAATCAAAATTTCTTGTAAAGAAGCATCCGATATATCCTGAATCCTGATTGGGGCATGCACAACAAAATATTATTACGAATACACAACAGAATATCCTCGGCAGCAGGTCAGCAGGCATCTCTTGTAAGAAGCATCCGATTCACTGATTCAGGAAGAGGAAGCATCCGATTTCAAAGTTACAAGAGAGAGAGAGAGAGATGGCCAATGGAGGAAGGGAAAGTCTCACCCCTGAAGCTGCGAGGTCTCTCGTCGATTCTGTTGATGTATTTATCTTCGACTGCGACGGTATGCTCTCTCTCTCCCCCTCCTCTCCCTCCGATTTTCATGAGATCCTTGCAATTCATATTACAATGTTCCGATCAATGCCCAAAAGTAAATGAGAGTAAGAAGAGAATTATAACGAGCAAATTTATTTGGTTCATTAATCATTAGATGTTGCGTTTTGTCAACGCTATGACAAGCAACTGCCCTTTATTTTGACAACTTCTTTGTTCTGTAATTTCGGTGTGTGTACAGGGGTGATATGGAAAGGGGATAAATTGATAGAAGGTGTTTCTGAGGCTTTGCAGACACTTCGATCACTGGTACTTTACTAACGATTAACAAGAATTTCTGTACCATTTGGTATTTCTCAGTTGTCCTGCAGTATGAGTGTATGACTGGGTTGTTCTCGCTGTATTGTTTTTTAAGTTAAAAGTTTTCCATTCAAAAATTGAAGGAGAGTTCATTTTTAAGGTCCTATTAAGCCCTGTTAAACAGAAATCAAATGCTAGGGAATATTATACAAAAACGATACTGGCCGTTCTGAGTAGAACATACAACTCAAATTCTAGATAGTTTACCTTACATTGCAAACGTCAGGAAATATCCTTAATGTCATTTTCTTACTTTTTCCATGAATTTTAGTTCTATAAAGGAAATGTGAACTTTGAAGTGTACTTTGATTCCTTGTAGGGCAAAAAGTTTGTTTTTGTGACTAATAACTCAAGAAAGTCAAGAAAGCAGTATGCCAAGAAATTTTCTAAACTTGGCATGGAAGTCAATGAGGTGTGTGTTCTCTATTTCTTTTTAACTTATTTCTTTGTAGGCAAAAACCAGTGAGTTAATGCAGACAACATCTGGGCACATTCACGCATGCAGTTTGTCAAATATTCTACACCCTTCTAAAATTCGTTGACTATCACCTTATAATGTTTATACTCATCTTCTCTTTTCATCAAGATATAAATTACCCCTCTGTTTCTCACTCTTATAATAAACAAAGCCTAGTGCAGACGTCCCTTTTATGTTAAACAGCAAATTCAAGAGTAATAGTTATATTATTATTCTGTTTTTTTATAGGGGTATTCCTTGTTCTCTTGTCATAGTTCTATACATGATATTCTCATTTAATAGAATAATATATAATTTGACACTTCAGAAGAAGAAGATGGCTCTACTAATGTATACTGATTTATTTCCTGACAGGAAGAGATTTTTACATCATCTTTTGCAGCAGCAATGTACTTGAAGTTAAACAACTTCCCCACTGATAAGAAGGTTGTTCTTATATCCCCGCACAAACGGTCAACCCTTTTGTTAGTTATTAGTAATCAATTTGGCATATCCACTGCTTGTACTGTAGAATGCTTGGTGCTATCCACCCCTATGTTTAACTTTGGTAGTGTCGAGTCTCAGTTAACCACAATGATTGTGGAATCATACCTTCCATATAGTTTCATTTTTCTTCAATCCTAGTTTAACTGAGCTCACGAACCAACACCTCAAGAAAAGAGCAACTGTAAAATATTAAATGGAACAATAATTAGATAATAACCGAACAAGCGCAAGTATGGCATGTTGAGAATGGTGTGGAAATATTGTAATCCAATTCTTAGTTTACTCTTCCTTCAGAAAAAAACTTTTAGTTTACTAGCAATTTAATGTGTTTGAGTTGTGCTTAGTCATTTAGTTGTTCTTTGCTCATCAGGTCTATGTTGTTGGTGAGGATGGCATCAAAGAAGAATTGAAGTTAGTTGGCTATGAATCTATTGGTGGCCCTGTAAGATTTCTTACCTTTTAGTTGTGTAAATGCTGCCAAGTAGCACATTACTTAAAAAAAAAAAAACTTTACAATCATGAATAAACTGAGTAATGTCAACATGTAATGTCCATGCTATCCATTTTTATGACCATGTCCATACAAGCCATATTTTGGTTTTTCGACATCGTTAGGCTTTTTTAGTATATAATATATCAATATACTTTTATTGTAGGAGGATGGCAAAAAGTACATTCAATTGGAGTCAAGCTTCTTCTTTGACCACGATAAAAGTGTAATATTTCACCTATTCTATCTCAAATATTAAATCAACTTGGTTCATTTCTTTCTTGACAAATGGGGTATAGAATTTCACAAAATTATATGAATTTTAAACCCAGGTTGGAGCAGTCGTTGTTGGACTTGATCAGCATTTTAACTATTATAAGCTTCAGTAAGTTAAGCCACAGCATTACTTTTTTGAAGTCCACTACAGTTGATGCAATTTGTTTTGGTACCACTTGATTCTAGTTTTTTCATTTTGTGCTGCTTTGTCATTCTTTTTTTCTGGTGCTTTAGTTGGACTTGATAGTGCTCAAGAGATGTCACAAGATCAATTTTTTTGCACTAGTGCGTTGTTAACTTTACTACTTGATCATACCTTCTGTTAACAAAATGTAGGTATGCAACTTTGTGCATACGTGAGAACCCAGGGTGCCTTTTCATAGCCACAAATTGTGATTCCAGTGGAAATCTCACTAGCTTACAAGAATGGCCAGGTACCACATGTTAATACATGCCCGAACTCGGTTCTTGTGTTGGTGCTCGTGTTGGTTATGTGCATCTTCTTTTTTGAACAGCATGTTTTGTTCTTTTCCAAAATTCTGATGAATAGTGTGGCTTACTTTTTTTCAAAAACACTACCTGATTCATTTATTTTGAAATTGCTATTGTAGGAGCTGGATGTATGGTATCTGCTGTATCTTGCTCAGTCCAGAAAGAACCAGTAGTTGTTGGCAAACCATCAACCTTCCTGATGAAATTTCTTTTAGAGAGGTAAGGAGCACTCAGTTCTTTTGAAATTTGGAATGTTACCTTAATTTACTATTAAAGCTTCCATATCTGTATTTGATATGGATTTGCATGCGACATGAATGAGATATGCCACATGGTGTATCAATCACAGTCAAGGGTTCACACTGATATGCACAACTTTCCACAAAAGAATGTAACGAGCTGGCTTACATACCTCCATGCGTTGGAGATCATGGGAACTGAGGCTTTGGTTCTATAGATGGACTGCGTTGTGGGACTTAAAGTTCCACAATTTGCATGTTGCTGAAAATACAGCAAACTGTTTGATGTGACATCATAAGGAAGGAACTTATATGCACATTTTATTGTGTAATTGAATCAGGTTCAATATAGATGCTTCAAGGATGTGCATGGTTGGAGATAGATTGGACACTGATATTCTTTTTGGTCAAAATACAGGCTGCAAGACCCTTCTAGTTCTTTCTGGTGTGTCTCTTTCAAATTCTACACCAGCCCACTTGGTTGGCACTGGCCTGTTAAAACAGTGTAAAGAGGATCAAAAGATGTTGCCATAGGCCCATAACCTATAGGGCTCTATTCCTTGTGTGTCTTATGAGGACTGAAAATTTCAGTTTTTCTGCATTGATACCCTATGAAAGGCTGACCATGAACATTATTGTAGGGTCCTCCATGGTTACCCGGTCTATATACTGTATAATTAAAACCAGATGGTTCAGACCACACTCAAAACCCCTTTTGAAAGCTGCTTAGCAATCTGAAACATTCAATTCAAATTTAATGGATTATTGGACAAGCCATAGGTATACTGCCATTGTAACTGTCAAAGCAGATCCGAACTCTTTTAGTAGTGGTAGTGGTTGTATCCATGCAGTGACCCAAATAGTATGACAAAGCAGATGTGAATAGAACTACTTATAAATGCAGCAGTCTAACTACAGATTTCGTGCCTGTTAGGACTCAAAACTCTTTTCTTTTGTTCTTTTAATTACAGGAGTGACTACCTTGCCAGCTCTTGTAGATTCTACTAACAGCATCTATCCAGATTTCTATGCGAATGATCTGTCTCATTTTGTTCAATTGTTGAGCCTGTGATCTCTGCCTTTTTTTTTGTTTGATCACTGTGCTCGCATTCCCTACTGCATAATACAAGTTGATAACATATAAGAAGCATTGTTGCATTTGTAATGGATCTTCGCAACTGGTAATTTCGAAAATGAATGTAATGCACATCAATCACTATTATGTATGCCACTAGTCTACTGAGGCGAGGGTTTAATTCTGGAAATTCTCTGTTCTAATAAACTCTACAATACTTGCTTAACGTTAAAATAATTCATTGCTTGAACAGTCAAATGTTGTAATGTTTTTCGCACTTGATCTCGTGCTTATGTTTCATCTTTGAAGACTTAAAAAAGATGAATGTCATCTTTTGCCCATTCATGGATAATGGTATGATGTTTACAATAAAATTTGGTTGATAATTTTTGCTACTCACTATGATTACCTCTTTCGAGTTTGACAGTGAAGATGCTTGTGTGGAAAGTAAAACACGTTTAACTTGCACTTTTCCTTTCCATTTCCCCAAGCTTCTTTTTGTTGCATCCTTTTATTTTCCTTACAAATAAGATCTATGGCATATACTGGAGGTTTTGATCGGCTGCATTTATGAGGTATTTTGCATCTCTCTCTGCTTGTTAAGTCCAAATACAGTAGAAAAATCAACTATCTGTAAAACAACAATTATAATAATGATGGAAATGGGAAGGAAGTTATCATTTCATTTCATTCGCACTTTGGATCATGGATCATATATGGTTATAGACTTATAGTATTGCAGAATGCTTATTAACCTTCGTTGATTGAGGATACTAATGCATGATTTTTAATTGATACCCTACATTCTCTAATTAGTGCATAATTCATTCATTTTATATTATTTCTTCCATGATTTATATTTTAAAATGAACAAAACAGATTAGCTTGTACTGCAATTTTGTGGTAGGGAATGTATTGATTGCTCAGGAATCGTGGTCTCTTCAGATGTAGTACGGACATAGATTGCACAATTTATCACTGAAAACTGCACTGTTGCCTAACTAACTATACCATCTTCTGGTAAGAACACAAGTAATTTACAATTCTGAAATCTATGAAAGTCCCGTAGAAAAGTTGAGTTATTTCTTTTAGCACACGACACAAGGCAATATTAACATGACACTGATAAAGATATAGATGGACGCTGACTAGTACAAGATAACATCTCTGTAATCCAAACAGCTACTGCAACGCCAACACCAACACCAACACCAACATATTCCTCGATTAATTCTGACCTGAATCAATCATAAAGGGAATCCAACTAGGATACGACGGGGCAACCCTCGACCACTATCCCGGGATACGTGGGACACTTGGCCAAGGGGCAGTAGTCATCCATCACCCCTCCCCACCAAGACACACCATAAACATCAAAGTTACCGAGGGCTAAGAAGGTCAACACCCCCATAAATGCAAGCCCGGCATCGAGCGCTGCAGCAAGAACATAGTTGTGCTTCATCCACCATGCCTTCCTCTTGTTGAACACCCAATAGCTAAAGATGAAACCCACAAGGCCCCACATGATGAGGTTGACTGCCCTGGCCGGCATGAGACTGCCACATCCACTGAGGAACACCGGGATGTTGACGTACTTGAGCCACTCGCAGTTGGGGAAGGTCTTGGAGAGGAACCAGAAAGGTAAGGGGCCGAGAGCACCGATGAGGAAGAACCAGTTCATCTGGTTGTAGTTGCCGAGGCTACCAAACATGCGTTTGGGGCCCACAACACCCCAGATGATGGAGGCGTTGTAGAAGACATCGTCTCCCGGACATGTCCAGGGACTGTCTTTTGGAAGGTTATTCACATCACAGATGTTCTTGATGGATGTCAGCAGCCACCAGGCTGTGCCGAAGTGCACCGTGGAGGCCAAGATGGTGCTAACAAGCTGCTCAATGAAAATCATGATATTAATTACTCATGACAAGAGTTCAATCCTGCAATTGAATCTACATTCTAGATGCTGTTATTGTCTACTTAGGTTAATTAAGGTTTATCTAGGTTAATTTATGCTATACCTGAGCCCAGAACATGGATCTGGGAGGGATTTTCATGTAGTGACCCAATTTGAAATCTGCAACGAAGTTAAGTGCCTGAGACATGCTCATGTAACCGTATGTCTTAAACACCACATTCGCCAATGGTTTTCCTGGGTACAGATACCCAATCACCAACTCTGTTATGATGTTCAGACCTGGTTGCTGTATATAAACAAAGACAAAGATCAAATTAAAAATAAAGAATTAATTAACCAAGTAGATATTATATCCTCTGGTAAGTCACATGCATAATTCAATATGATGTCTTAATGTTACTTATCAGTTCATTCTTTATTTGGGTACTTCATCATGTGAGTATTTCAGATGTCTGTACTGTAAGTACTGGTAGAAATTAACTGGCTTCCATGCATATGCATTGTTTATCTATACCTGATTAGTAGTTGCGGTGATGACACCAATTGGCAGAGTGAAGACAAGGGCCATGGCCATTGCTAGGAAGAGGCCCCACCATGGTAACTGGAGCTGTTTGCCAAAACCTTCGCAGGTATACAAAGAGAGTACTGTGACAAGAACAAGCATTAAATGGAACCACCATTGGGGTACAATTTTGTAGTTCCTTTTCATGATCCTAGTGTGCACATCTCCTAGTCTATCATGTGCTTGAGCAGCTGTTTTCCTCCATAAATCAATGATATCTCTGCATAACAGATGCAAAAATGTGTGAAAACAAAATTGAGAAGTAAATTTTCTAGCTTACCAGAACTAATTTCTGGTAAAACACAGACTGCTATTTTGGAAAACAATAATACAAATGATCTAGTATAGGTATCGTTAAATATTGAAGGAATTTGTGTTCATCAGTACATACTTTCCATTGTGGAGCATCACGTGTGTGATTGCGGCTGTGAGCCCTGCAAATCCCATCCCGTAGGTGTATGCAAACATGACACCCAGATTAATCTTGCTGTACGAATTGTATGCATCCAAGTCGATTGAAAATGTCTTCGGATCAAGAATCCGGTCAGTATCGTAAGTGGTCCCCTTATCATTAAATACATGTGACGAGAACATGGGAAACTTCTTTGCATTGAAAGAGTTGGTCCAGTAAGCTATCGGGGTGATAACGTATACCATCGTTGCAAAACCTGCCATGAGGTTGAAGACCGCAAAAGCGGGTGTGACTAATGGGTTTCCTAGAAAGCCTGCAACAGTGTTCCAGTCGAGACCGAAGGAGAAGACACCTAGTCCTTTCAAACCGGACCCAACTTGTTGCAATGTGACGGAGTTCTTGAAGATGAGGCACAGGATGGAGACTGAACTAATATATGGGAAGAAGTAGCTCGGAATGATGTAGTAGGCGAAGCTACAAATTAGAACTACGAAGAAGAATTGGAGCTTTGTGAGGCCTCCCTTTGGCCTCTTCTCCTCTTCATGCATGGCCCTGTTTTGTAAAACATGCAAACAATTTAAGGTGATATGAGTCCGATTAGCTTTAAATATGATTTTCTGTTTCAAATTTGAACAAGTATAGAGGAATATGAAACCTAAAGAGAGAAACTTGGACAAGGTTCGAAGGCCACCACATGTACGAAGAATCGACCAAATATTTCCTGAATAGACCAGCCCATCCATAACCAAGCAACTATACCAGAAAAATAGAAACTATTGAAATTAGAAGAGAAAAGAAGATGATCTTATCATTGTCACTTCATCAATATTAACTTTTAGCTAATTTTGCTGACTTAATCCCATTTTTAGCTAGCAAATAAAATATTTCTTAATGCTTACATATGAAAATCAAGGCGAAAGCTGTCTTTTTACCTGAGTAGTGTTAGCGAGGAGCAGGGCAGCGACAGGATGGATCTCACGATGGTAGAAGGCCTTCACGATGGCGATGATGTTAATGGCATAAACACTACTGGCACCAGCTCCGGCAAAGATGGTTATCAACACATGCTCTTTGAGACTGAAGGGCCCGGGATTCAGTGAGAATGTCCAATTGGTAAATGGAAACTGTTGGAGAGATGATGGAAATTAGTAGTTCAATGTAAAATTACTTGGTCTCTATATATATATATATGTTTTCAATGATTTTTATTGTATTTGAGAATAATTGGTTGGAAGTATTTTGCATTGAAGATTTTTTTTTTCAAAACCAGCAGTAGAGAATAAAAATTGACAAGTTTTGAAGAATAAAAAGGCAGACTACTGAAGTGAAGTTCGGTTTTGGTTTTCCAGGCAAAAAGTGACCCATTTTTAACCTAAACCATGGCTGGACTTTCAGAGTCCAATTTTTCATTTTCAAAATTTTCTGGTACTAATTGCGAATTAACGAAATATTATTTTCAATATTCTTATTCTTAAATGCAAAATTTAAATTATTTTCCAAAAAAAGCCTGATTTAAGATTTTTGTTGCTTTGGTAATTTTTGATCATTTTTTTTCAAATTTACAATTGCCTGAGAATCATTACATGATAAACGTTCCTTGTATGTTGCAAAAAGTGAATTAATGTAAACACTAAAAACAAAGCAACTAAATAGTCATCTATATAGTATATATCCTGGCTAGACATGGAACTGTGGTTAATTAAATGTAGTGACTTACTGTAAACTTATTGGCGGGGAAGGTACGGGCCATGAAACGACCGACGGGGAGAGTGACAAGCTGCACACAGACAGTGCTGATGTACAGCTGGTTCTGCCGGTAAGTGAAGAACTCGTTTATAAAAGCAAGCAGAATGCAGGATATTATGCCGAGTGACCATGTTCGGAATGTAAGCACGGGCTGGTTTGGATCGTCAGTTATTGGCACCGTGCACCTCACCTCCTCTATGGGGCTGTCATTTATCTCCTCTACTTCTGCATACATAAAAAGTTGGTGTTAACAAGCTATATATAGGGGAGGTTTTCTTTCAATTAGAACTCGCATACAAAATATTGAAAGAGAGATATAGAGAGACTAGTGTACCCTTCTTTAAGTGGCCATCTGGCCCGGATTCTATATCCATTGGCTGGTAGCTCTCTTTCCTCTCCCCCTTGAAGAAAAAGAGAAGGAAAAGATTTTCAGAAATGAAATTTATTGGTACAAGGAGGGGAAGAAGAGCAAGAAAACCTGCCACCTTTCTTCCATACATAGAATATACCTATTGTTAGAATAATTTCTTCTTCGCACTTTTGACCGTGTTGTTAATGCCACTCACCAATTTTAGCAATAAAAAGATGTACCAGTAACAAGGCATTCTTGTAATGAGAAATTCTAGCAATTCTGTAGGTTGATGTTAAGAGAAATTTATTGGTATGAGCATGAGAATAGGTGAAGTTCACATGATCAGTTGTAGATATGTACACATGCATTAACCACACCATGCACTTACGTGTGAATTCAGATCGGAATCTAGAGGTTCCTATTTACTTGGTAATGAATCCATTATCAATTCACCAAATAAGAAAGAAACGGAAAATTATTGAATCAAAATTACAGCTCATTGGCATTAATTCTTACCACTAAAATCAACTGAGAAGGAAAATCAATTTCCATAAATTGTTGTCATAACAAGGGCCTATATATACTATTCAGGTTCATAGTGCACCTACCTATACAGCTTGTAAGAAAGGATTTCTTTCAAAATTACCTTAGACATTGCACAGCTGGTTGAAATCAATTGGAGACTCGAATGGAAATGAGCCAGCTGCTAGTGGGGCATTCCTCTCTTGGTTCTTCTTTCAAAAATTGAAATGCGGGGATGATCGATAAACCATATGGCAAGCACAAGTTAACCCCTTATATATGAAGTTCTTCCTGAATTAAGGTTTATAAAAAAAGATACGCGTGTTCTTTTGTGTTAACAATTAAGCTAAATAATAAAATATCTATTGTTAAGACAAAAAAGTGGATTAAAAAAAGTAATTGTGTTCATTTTACTGATTTGTTATTTTCTATTTAGTGAAGATGGCCTGACTATATTAAGTTCAACACTATTTGTGAACCTGTGTAGAAGTCTAAAGACTAAAATAGTACGCGCGTGTTATTATTCCTTTTGAAAATAAATATTTTTTTCAACAACTCACATGAAAATAGGGGTTCTAAACATAGCAGATGTTTATCGAATTTTTAATTGTCTGTATTCATATATAATATATGAGCATTGCTATAGGACGGATATTAATTACAAGTCATCAGACTTTTTTCGAGATTTGTGCAGCACAAATCTAAAAAACCAAAGAACTTTAAGTGCATATGTTAATGCTCATTAAATATACTATCCGGATCTATAAATAAATTATTCGTATTAATATCTGCTATTAAAAAAAAGAGTGAACGTGGATGTGGATATGAATTTGCATTTCAAATTATAAAAACAATGTGGAATTCGAATTATCTAAATCTGAAATAAAAATGCAATACTTTTTTGATATGAAGGTCATGTTACTTCTGTCATTTATTATTTTTTAAATGTCACTTGCAAGGTTTCAACTTTTGTGTTCATGGAGACTTGAACCAATGAGTTCATTGAAGTCATCTTAGTTAGCTACCGCTTGAGCTATTAAGCCAGTTGCAATGCAATGAATTTCTTATTTGTAGATAATGTAAAAAATGCAAATATTTTATTTTCTTCATTCTCAAATTCTTTATTCATTCTTGTAAAAATATTTCATATACTTGTTATTGTGATGACCATCAACTAATATATGCAAGTGTTTCTGTAAATAACTTCTTATACAAATTTATTTTATTATTCTAATTTCTTATTTAAAATACATATGTGCATATTGTATATAATACATGTTAATTATGTATCCTTTTCATATGTGTATCTGTCGATATCTGGATATATATTAAAATGGATAAGATTTGAGTTTGACATCTGTCATATTTATATCTTTACTAGATCTGAAATTTGAGCTTCGCTCAATCTAATTAGAACTAATAACATATAGATAAAATTTTATAAATTATTTTTATATTATTTTATATATAATTTTATGAATTATTTTATGAAAAAATATATGAGTTGTATACATGTGACATGAAAATAATTATATGAATTATATGAGTTATATACATGCGAGTTATATGAACCGTGTGATATGAAAAATATATACATAATATGATTTATAATATATGATGTGAAAATACTAATATGATTCAAATATAAATGTTTTTCAATATTAAATTTAATGTGATATAGAAAAAACATACAATATGATATGTAAATAGTATGAAATTAAATATATACATCTTGATATTCATACAATCAATAAAAAAACATAATTGATAAAGCATTAAATATAAGAGTGAAGAGACAATTAATACAAATATAACAATATGTCAAATAATTCTCTGTTTAATCCATGTGGCGAGTGCGGCACAAAAGAATTTAGCAAATTTCAAACTTATACACGGAAACCGCAGGAAAAATTGCCACATATTATCCAACCAAACAATAAACGGCTCATATCAAGACGTTAAATGAAATAAACGATTCGATTGAAGTGTCAGCGTGTCCATGAAGCCGACACGCTGACACACACCTATCTTTATACTATTTTAGATTCGTATTTGCTTACTAAAATATGAATACCGATGTGATTTTAGCATAATTTGTTTCAAATTAGTTGTATTTACACCATTAGCTAGATGAGAAATTGCATCATCGACAATGTGCATTATGAAACGACCAATTTGAGAGAAAAAAGGCGACAAGGAGAGAAAAAACCCTCAAACCCTAGGCGAGGGAGGCCGGCGGCGCCGTCTCTCCGACCTCCTCCCTCTTTCTTTTCCACTCCTCTACTACTTCCTATTTTCTCTATCTTTTCTTGTTGTTAAGAAACAAACTAAAGTTGTCTCGCCTCGCCACCGACACCATCGACCGACGTGCTACACCCGTCTCTGCCTCCTCCTCACCCTCCAATCGCCCGCCTCGCTTCAGATCCGCCCCGCCAGGGGGATCCAGGATTTCTGTGCAAATTATTTGGTATTTAATTTGTACCATTCCTAAGCCCCATTTGGCTTATTTGTACCATTCCTACTCAAAAGCCAGCAAGGCAACAACCAACAAGTCTTATTGATAACAAAAAAAGCAGAGCTGCATAATATCAAAATATACCAAAATGACATGTATCAGTACCATGCCTTTAACTTCAGAGTTCACATTGACACCACACTAGCACTATAACTCACTCAAGTTGTACTGTCACTGTCACATATTCTATCATCTGATGATGTAGCATCATCTGTAGACCATATGACATCCTCAAATTGTGCTACTCTATGAACAATAACAAAGACAATACAAGAGAATATATGAGTATATAAAATGAGCATGGCTAAAATAATATGCATAGTACACCCCATTTTGTACTATGCATATAGATATATGTCATTAAATTGAGATTTAAGTAGCTCAATAAATTTCATATGAAAATATTGTAGAAAATTAAATTTCGTGATTTTTAGAGCTTTCTAGCTATTTTTTAAATATTTTTTAAAAACAGTCCAGATTTAATACTACAAAAGTGCCATTTCTGGACTGTTTTTAAAAAATATTTAAAAAATAGCAAGAAAGATCTAAAAATCACAAAATTTTATTTCCTACAAGATTTTGATATGAAGAATTTATTGAGCAACTTAAATATCAATTTAATGACCAAATTAAATACAAATGGGCGCATAGTACGTTATGTGGTGTACTATGCATATTATTTTAGCCATGCTCATATAAAATACATATTATGAGTTGGAGAATTAGCAACAAAGGGAACAAGAGATATCAAAATATCAGTTATCGAAGCACGCAACCAATCATGTGCATATATTAGAGCTTCAATATTCTCATCATTTAGAGAGCTTTTAATATGACATCCACATCTTTGATGAATGATGCAGCCATTTGTTGCTAGTCCAATCCTAAAAGGGTTGTTTCCAACAATTCTCTAATACAAGCGTCATTTGTTGTTGAATTATCAAGTACTAGGCACAAGGTCCTTTTATCTGAATTCCATAGTACCAATTTCTCATAGATTGTCTGAGATATGTGTTGACCAGTGTGTTGAGAGGACAAAGGTGTGAAATTAACTATTCCTTTTCTCAGCTTACAACTGTCATCTATACAGTGGCAAGTAAGAGATATGAAGCCTCTATCTTTATCCTTAGAAGTCCACAAATCGCTGGTAAAACTAAACTTACAATCTAATTTGTCAAGTATACATACCCCTCCTCTTTATAAATATTAATACAATCAAGTCTAAGTGTGATTCTTGATACCATCTTTCTAAAAAAAGCTCTCTAGAAATGGTGGTTTACACAATTAAAGAGGTATTTATGTGCAATTATTATTTTTGCATAACCCTTTCCACATCTTGCTTAATTAAATTCCCAAACAGCAGGGTTTGGCCCATTTACTAACAATTGAAGAAATAAATGTAATTAGTACATATATGCATCATGTAAATGTAATTTAAGTAAGAAACAAACATAATTATTACTTGTAATGTCAGACTGCAACATTCTTTGCAAGGCATAAGGTCTATACCTCTTTGTACTTGGAATTTTCTTTCAACTTTTACTAATGTCATGCCATAATGAGCTAGTGCTCCTTTGACAATATTGCTTATACACATGCCCACAATAGTTACATACAACATCATAGCTATCATCATGTTGGGTAGGATCTCTTTTGAAGTGATACCACACATCAGAGATCAACTTCTCTTTCGTTTTCCTCTTTTTGGAGGATTCTGGACATGCAGTACCTGGTGCAGCAACACCAGCATCTAAATGAACATTTGCGGCATCAATTTGAATACTTTGGTTTTCTTCTTGGATCTCCAGGTTCATTTCAGCACCCATGCTAAGACACAAATCATTCAAGGGCAGTATGCCACATAACAATCAAACAATATATTTTAAGCACATAACTACATAATCAATTACAATTCAAGGGCAGTATGTCACATACCAATCAAACAATGTATTTCAAGCAAAGTCACAATAAGCACATAACTACATAATTAATTGCAATTTAATGACATTATGCCACATACAATCAAACATTGTGTGGTAACAATCCAAGAAAACTCTAAACCTTTCATGAAACCACCACGAAGATGCATAGATACCACTCTAAGTGCTTCACGTCTCATTACTTCATTTATGGATGATAAACGTTCAAAAAAAAAACCACAAATCATATTATCATGATACTAGAAGTGTTTCTGATCCGAGTACTTCATAAATGAATGGTAAACTTTCAAGAAAACTCCAAACCTTTCAGGAAAACTCCAAACCTTTCAGGAAACCACCATGAAGAAGCGTAGAATACCAAGCCGATTACTTCATGTCTGATTACTTTATTTATGGGTGGTACACATTCAAGAAAACACTAGAAAGCATCTCATCATGCTACGAGAAGTGTATCTGATCCGAGTGGTTCATTTATGGGCTGTAAACCTTCAAGAAAATTACAAACCTTTCATGAAATAATCACGAAGAAGCATAGAATACCAATCTAAGTGCTTCATGTCTGAGTATTTCATTTATGGGTGATAAATATTCAAGAAAACACCACAAAGCATCTTATACAACTACGAGAATTGTTTCTGATCCGAGTGGTTTATTTATGGGTGGTAAACTTTCAAGAAAATTATAAACCTTTCATGAAACCACCACGAATAAGCACATAATACCACTCTATGTGTTTCATGTCTGATTACTTCATTTATGAATGGAAAACGTTCAAGAAAATACAACAAAGCATCTCATCATGCTACGAGAAGTGTTTCTGATCCGAGTAGTTCATTTATGGATGGCAAACTTTCAAGAAAACTACAAACCTTTCAGAAAACAACAATGAAGAAGCATAGAATACCAATCTAAGTGCTTCATGTCTAAGTATTTCATTTATGAGTGGTAAACATTCATGAAAACACGACAAAGCATCTTATACAGCTACGTGAAGTGTTTCTGATCTGAGTACTTCATTTATTGATGGTAAACTTTCAAGAAAACACCAAACCTTTCAAAAAACCACCACGAAGAAGCGTAGAATAACAATTTAAGTGCTTCATGTCTAAGTACTTCATTTATGGGTGGTAAATATTCAAGGAAACACCACAAAGGATCTTATCCTGCTACGAGAAGTGTTTCTAATCTAAGTACTTCATTTATGGGTCGTAAACATTCAAGAAAACACCACAAAGCATCTTATCCTGCTACGAGAAGTGTTTCTGATCTGAGTACAACATTTATGGGTGGTAAACATTCCAAAAAACACTATAACACATCATACTGTACTACAAGAAGTGTTCCTTCTTTGAGTACTTCAATTAAGTGTGGTAATCTTTCTTGAAACCATCACGAGGAAGCATAGAATACCACTTTAATTGCTTCATATCTGATTATTTCATTTATGGGCGGTAAACACTGAAGAAAACACTACAAAGCATCTTATCTTGCTACGGAAAGTGTTTCTGTTCTGAGTACATCATTTATGAGTAGTAGCCATTCAAGAAAACACCACAAATCATCTTATACTACTATGAGAAGTGTTTTTGATATGATTACTTCATTTATGAGTTGTAACCATCCAAGAAAACTCTAAACCTTTCATGAAATCACCACGACGAAGCAAAGAATACCACTCTAAGTGTATGAAGTCAGGTTACTTCATTTATGGGTGGTAAACGTTCAAGGAAACAGCACAAAAATCTTATCATGCTAGGAGAAGTGTTTCTGACCCGAGTACTTCATTTATGGGCGGTAAACTTTCAAGAAAACTCCAAACCTTTCAGTAAACCACCATGAAGAAGCTAGAATACCAATCTAAGTGCCTCATGTCTTGAATAATTCATTTTTGGGTGGTAACCACTCATGAAACACCACAAAGCATCTAATCCTACTACGAGAAGTGTTTCCGATCTGATTACATCTTTTATGAGTGTTAACCATCCAAGAAAACTCTAAACCTTTCATGAAACCACCACGAATAAGCATAGAATACCACTTTAATTGCTTCATGTCTGATAACTTCATTTATGGAAGGTAAACGTTCAAGAAAATACAACAAAACATCTTATCATGCTACGAGAAGTGTTTATGATCCGAGTAGTCATTTATGGGTGGTAAACTTTCAAGAAAACTACAAACCTTTCAGGAAACCACCACAAAGAAGCAAAGAATACCAATCTAAGTGCTTCATGTCTGAGTACTTCATTTAAGGGTGGTAAACATTCAAGAAAACCCACAAAGCATCTTATACAACTACGAGAAGTGTTTTTCATATGAGTACTTCTTTTATGGGTGGTAAACTTTCAAGAAAACTCCAAACCTTTCAGGAAACCACCACGAAGGAGTGTAGAATACCAATCTAAGTGCTTCATTTCTGGGTACTTCATTTATGGGTGGTAAACATTCAAGAAAACACCACAAAGCATCTTATCCTGCTATGAGAAGTGTTTCTGATCTGAGTAATGCATTTATGGGTGGTAAACATTTCAAAAAACACTACAACGCATCATACTGTAGTTCAATTAAGTGTTTCTGATCTGTGTACTGCATTTATGGGTAGTAAACATTCCAAAAAACACTAAAACACTATAAAGCATCTTATCCTGCGACGAGAAATATTTCTGATCTGAGTACTGCATTTATGGGTGACAAACATTCAAGAAAAACACCACAAAGCAACTTATCCTGCAACAAGAAGTGTTTCTTCTTTGAGTACTTCAATTAAGTGTGGTTACCTTTCTTGAAGCAACCACGAGAAAGCATGAAATACCACTTTAATTGCTTCATATCTGATTATTTCATTTATGGGCGGTAAACACTGAAGAAAACACTACAAAGCATCTTATCTTGCTACGAGAAGTGTTTCTGTTCTGAGTACTTCAATTATGAGTTGTAGCCAAACAAGAAAACACCACAAAGCATCTTATACTACTACGAGAAGTGTTTCTGATCTGATCACTTCATTTACGAGTGGTAACCATCCAAGAAAACACTAAACCTTTCATGAAACCACCACGAAGATGCATAAAATACCACTCTAAGTGCTTCATGTCTGATTACTATATTTATAGATGGTAAACTTTCAAAAAGACACCACAAAACATCTTGTCATGCTACTAGAAGTGTTTCTGATCCGAGTAGTTAATTTATGGGTGGTAAACTTTCAAGAAAACTCCAAATCTTTCAGGACCACCACGAAGAAGCGTAGAATACCAAGCCGATTACTTCATGTCTGATTACTTCATTTATGAGTGGTAAAGATTCAAGAAAACACTACAAAGCATCTTATCCTGCTACGAAAAGTGTTTCTGTTCCGAGTACTTCATTTATGAGTGGTAGCGATTCAAGAAAATTATAAACCTTTAATTAAACCACCACGAATAAGCATAGAATACCACTCAATGTGCTTCATGTCTGATTACTTCATTTATGAATGGTAAAAGTTCAAGAAAACACAACAAAGCATCTCATCATGATAAGTGTGTCTGATCCGAGTAGTTCATTTATGGGCGGAAAACTTTCAAGAAAACTACAAACCTTTCAGAAAACAACCATGAAGAAGCATAAAATACCAATCTAAGTGCTTCATGTCTGAGTATTTCATTTATGAGTGGTAAACATTAATGAAAACACGACAAAGCATCTTATACAGCTACGAGAAGTGTTTCTGATCTGAGTACTTCATTTATCGATGGTAAACTTTCAAGAAAGCACCAAACCTTTCAAAAACCACCACGAAGAAGCGTATAATAACAATCTAAGTGCTTCATGTCTAAGTACTACATTTATGGGTGGTAAATATTCAAGAAAACACCACAAAGCATCTTATCCTGCTACGATAACTATTTCTGATCTCAGTACTTCATTTATGGGTGGTAAACATTTCAAGAAAACACCACAAAACATCTTATCGTGCTACGAGAAGTGTTTCCGATCTAAGTACTATAGGTGGTAAACATTCAAGAAAACACCACAAAGCATCTTATCCTGCTACGAGAAGTGTTTTTGATATGAGTACTTCATTTATGGGCGGTAAACATTCCAAAAAGCACCACAACGCATCATACCATACTACAAGAAGTGTTTCTTCTTCGTGTACTACAATTAAGTGTGGTAACCTTTCTTGAAATCACCACAAGGAAGCATAAAATACCACTTACGTGCTTCTTGTCTGATTACTTCATTTATGGGTGGTAAACACTTAAGAAAACTCTATAAAGCATCTTATCTTGCTACGAGAAGTGCTTCTGTTCGAGTACAACATTTTATGAGTTGTAGCCATTAAAAAAAACACCACAAAGCATCTTATACTAATACGAGAAGTGTTTCTGATCTAATTACTTCATTTATGAGCGGTAACGATCCAAGAAATATCTAAACCTTTCATTAAAACTACCCCAAATAAGCATATAATACCACTCTAAGTGTTTCATTTCTGATTACTTCATTTATGTGTGGTAAACGTTCAAGAAAACATCACAAACCATCTTATCTTACTACGAGAAGTGATTCTGATCCGAGTAGTACATTTATGGGTGGTAAAATTTCAAGAAAACAACAAACCTTTTAGGAAACCACCACGAAGAAGCATAGAATACCAATCTAAGTGCTTCATGTCTGAGTAATTCTCTTTTGGGTGGTAACCATTCAAGAAACACCACAAAGAATCTTATCCTACTACGAGAAGTGTTTCTGATATGATTACTTCATTTATGAGTGTTAACCATCCAAGAAAACTCTAAACCATTCAAGAAAACTCTAAACCAATCCAGTTACGAGAAGTGTTTTTGATCTCAGTACTTCATTTATGGGTGGTAAACATTCAAGAAAACACCACAAAGCATCTTATCCTGCTACGAGAAGTGTTTTCTGATCTTAGTACATCATTTATGGGTGGTAAACATTAAAGAAAACACCACAAAGTATCTTATCTTGCTACAAGAAGTGTTTATGATCTGGGTAGTACATTTATGGGTGGTAAACTTTCAAGAAAACTTCAAACCTTTCAGGAAACCACCACGAAGAAGCGTAGAATACCAATCTAAGTGCTTCATGTCTGAGTACTTAATTTATGGGTGGTAAACATTCAAGAAAATACCTCAAAACATCTTTTCCAGCTACGAGAAGTATTTCTGATCCGGGTACTTCATTTATGGGTTGTAAACATTCAAGAAAACACCACAAAGCATCTTATCTTGCTACAAGAAGTGTTTCTGATCTGAGTACTTCATTATGGGCCATAAACATTCCAAAAAACATCACAACGCATCATACCGTACTACAAGAAGTGTTTCTTCTTCGTGTACTTCAATTAAGTGTGCTAACCTTTCTTGAAACCACCACGGGTAAGCATAGAATACCATTTTAAGTGCTTCATGTCTGATTACTTGATTTATGGGTGGTAAACACATAAGAAGACAATACAAAGCATCTTATCTTGCTACGGAAAGTGCTTCTGTTTCGAGTACATCATTTCATACTCGTAGTCATTCAAGAAAACCCCACAAAGCATCTTATCATGCTACTAGAAGTGTTTCTGATTCGAGTAGGTCATTTATGGGTGCTAAACTTTCAAGAAAACTTCAAACCTTTTCGGAAACCACCACGAAGAAGCGTATAATACCAAGCCACTTACTTCATGCCTGATTACTTCATTTGTGAGTGGTAAACATTCACGAAAACACTACAAAGCATCTTATCCTGCTACGACAAGTGTTTCAATTCCGATTACTTCATTTATGAGTGGTAGCGATTCAAGAAAACTATAAACCTTTCATGAAACCACCACGAATAGGCATAGAATACCACTCTATGTGATTCATGTCTGAGTACTTCATTTATGGGTGGTAAACATTCAAGAAAACAAAACAAAGCATCTCAGCATGCTACGAGAAGTGTTTTTGATCCGAGTAGTTCATTTATGGGTGGTAAACTTTCAAGAAAACTATAAAACTTTCAGCAAACCACCACGAAGAAGCATAGAATACCAATCTAAGTGCTAATGTCTGAGTATTTCATTTATGGGTGGTAAACGTTCAAGAAAACACAACAAAGCATCTTATACAGCTACGAGAAGTGTTTCGGATCTGAGTACTGCATTTATGGGTGGTAACTGGTAACCATTCCAAAAAACACAAAAACGCATCATACCGTACTACAAGAAGTGATTCTTCTTTGAGTACTACAATTAAGTGTGGTAACCTTTCTTGAAACCACCACGAGGAAGCATAGAATACCACTTTAACTGCTTCATATCTGGTTGCTTCATTTATGGGGGGGGGGGGGGGGGGGGTAAACACTCAAGAAAATACTACAAAGCATCTTATCTTGCTATGGGAAGTGTTTCTGTTCCGAGTACTTCATTTATGAGCTCTAGCCATTCAAGAAAACACGACTAAGCATCTTATACTAAAACGAGAAGTGTTTATGATATGATTACTTCATTTATGAGCGGTAACCATCCAAGAAATTTCTAAACCTTTCATGAAACCACTACGAATAAGCATAGAATACCAATCTATGTGCTTCATGTCTTATTACTTCATTTATGGGTGGTAAACGTTCAACAAAACACCTCAAAGTATCTTATCTTGCTATGAGAAGTGTTTCCGATCCGAGTAGTACATTTATGGGTGGTAAACTTTCATGAAAACTACAAACCTTTCAGGAAACCACCACGAAGAAGCGTAGAATACCAATCAAAGTGCCCCTTGTCTGAGTAATTCATTTTTTGGTTAGAACCATTCAAGAAACACGACAAAGCATCTTATCCTACTACGAGAAGTGTTTATGATATGATTACTTCATTTATGAGTGCTAACCATCCAAGAAAACTCTAAACCTTTCATGAATCCACTAAGAATAAGCATAGAATACCATCTAAGTGCTTCATGTCGGATTACTTTATTTATGGATGGTAAACATTCAAGAAAACACAACAAAGCATCTTATCATGCTACGAGAATTGTTTCTGATCCAAGTAGTCATTATGGGTGGTAAAGTTTGCAGAAAACTACAAACCTTTCAGAAAACCACCACAAAGAAGCATAGAATACTAATCTAAGTGCTTCATGTCTGAGTACTTCATTTAAGGGTAGTAAACATTCAAGAAAACCCACAAAGCATCATAGACAACAACAATAAGTGTTTTTTATCTGAGAACTTCATTTATGGGTGGTAAACTTTCAAGAAACTCCAAAACTTTTAGGAAACTACCACGAAGATGCGTAGAATACCAATCTAAGTGCTTCATGTCTGAGTACTTCATTTATGGATGGTAAACATTCAAGAAAACACCTCAAAGCAACTTATCCAGCGACGAGAAGTGTATCTGATCCGAGTGATTCATTTATGGGTGGTAAACATTCAAGAAAACACCACAAAGCATCTTATCCTGCTACGAGAAGTGTTTCTAATCTGAGTACTTCATTTATGGGTGGTAAACATTCCAAAAAACACCACAACGCATCAAACCGTACTACAAGAAGTGGTTTTTCTTTGTGTACTTCAATTAACTGTGGTAACCTTTTTTGAAACCACCACGAGGAAGCATACAAAACCACTTTAAGTGTGTCATGTATGATTACTTCATTTATGGGTGATAAACATTCAAGAAAACACCTCAAAGTATCTTTTCCAGCTACGAGAAGTATTTCTGATCCGGGCACTTCATTTATGGGTGTTAAACATTCAAAAAAAAATCACAAAGCATCTTATCCTGCTACGAGAAGTGTTTCTGATCTGAGTACTTTATTTTTGGGCGATAAACAATCCAAAAAACACCACAACGCATCATACCGTACTACAAGAAGTGTTTCTTCTTCGTGTACTTCAAATAAGTGCGCTAACCTTTCTTGAAACCACCACGAGGAAGCATAGAATACCACTTTAAGTGCTTCATGTCTGATTACTTGATTTATGGGTGGTAAACACATAAGAAGACACTACAAAGCATCTTATCTTGCTACGGGAAGTGCTTTTGTTTCGAGTACATCATTTCATAGTCGTAGTCATTCAAGAAAACACCACAAAGCATCTTATCATGCTACTAGAAGTGTTTCTGATCCGATTAGTTCATTTATGGTTGGTAACTTTCAAAAAAAACTTCAAATCTTTCAGGAAACCACCACGAAGAAGCATAGAATACCAAGCTGCTTACTTCATGCCTGATTACTTCATTTATGGGTGGTAAACATTCACGAAAACACTACAAAGCATCTTATCCTGCTACGCGATGTGTTTCTATTCCGATTACTTCATTTATGAGACTACAAACCTTTCATGAAACCACCACGAATAAGCATAAAATACCACTATATGTGCTTCATGTCTGATGACTTCATTTATGGGTGGTAAACATTCAAGAAAACACAACAAAGCATCTCAACATGCTACGAGAAGTGTTTTTGATCCGAGTAGATCATTTATGGGTGGTAAACTTTCAAGAAAACTATAAAACTTTCAGCAAACCACCACGAAGAAGCATAGAATACCAATCTAAGTGCTAATGTCTGAGTATTTCATTTATGGGTCGTAAACGTTCAAGAAAACACAACAAAGCATCTTATACAGCTACGGGAAGTGTTTCGGATCTGAGTACTGCATTTATGGGTGGTAAACATTCCAAAAAACACCATAACGCATCATACCGTACTACAAGAAGTGATTCTTCTTTGAGTATTTCAATTAAGTGTGGTAACCTTTCTTAAAACCACCACGAGGAAGCATAGAATACCACTTTAAGTGCTTCATATCTGGTTACTTCAATTATGGGTGGTAAACACTCAAGAAAATACTACAAAGCATATTATCTTGCTACGGGAAGTGTTTCTGTTCCGAGTACTTCATTTATGAGTTGTAGCCATTCAAGAAAACACGACTAAACATCTTATACTAATACGAGAAGTGTTTATGATCTGATTACTTCATTTATGAGCGGTAACCATCCAAGAAATCTCTAAACCTTTCATGAAACCACTACGAATAAGCATAGAATACCAATCTATGTGCTTCATGTCTCATTACTTCATTTATGGGTGGTAAACGTTCAACAAAACACCTCAAAGTATCTTATCTTGCTATGAGAAGTGTTTTCGATCCGAGTAGTACATTTATGGGTGGTAAACATTCATGAAAACTACAAACCTTTCAGGAAACCACCACGGAGAAGTGTAGAATACCAATCTAAGTGCCCCTTGTCTGAGTAATTCATTTTTTGGTTAGAACCATTCAAGAAACACGACAAAGCATCTTATTCAACTACGAGAAGTGTTTTTGATATGATGACTTCATTTATGAGTGTTAACCATCCAAGAAAACTCTATACCTTTCATGAAACCACCACGAATAAGCGTAGAATACCATCTAAGTGCTTCATGTCAGATTACTTCATTTATGGATGGTAAACGTTCAAGAAAACACAACAAAGCATCTTATCATGCTACGAGAAGTGTTTCTGATCCGAGTAGTTCATTTATGGGTGGTAAAGTTTGCAGAAAACAACAAACCTTTCAGAAAACTACAAACCTTTCAGAAAACCACCACAAAGAAGCATATAATATTAATCTAAGTGCTTCATGTCTGAGTATTTCATTTAAGTAAACAATCAAGAAACCCCACAAAGCATCATAGACAGCAACAATAAGTGTTTTTTTATCTGAGAACTTCATTTATGGGTGGTAAACTTTCTAGAAAACTCCAAAACTTTTAAGAAACTATCACGAAGATGCGTAGAATACCAATCTAAGTACTTCATGTCTGAGTACTTCATTTATGGGTGGTAAACATTCAAGAAAACACCTCAAAGCAACTTATCCAGCTACGAGAAGTGTATCTGATCCGAGAGATTCATTTATGGGTGGTAAACATTCAAGAAAACACCACAAAACATCTTATCCTGCTACAAGAAGTGTTTCTAATCTGAGTACTTCATTTATGGGTGGTAAACATTCCAAAAAATACCACAAATCATCTTATCCTGCAACCAGAATTGTTTCTGATCTGAGTACTTTATTTTTGGGTGGTAAACATTAAAGAAAACACCACAACGCATTATATCGTACTACAAGAAGTGTTTCTTCTACGAGTATTTCAATTAAGTGTGGTAACCTTTCTTGCAACCACCACGTAGAATCATAGAGTATTACTTTAAGTGCTTAATATCTGGTTACTTCAATTATGGATGGTAAACATTCAAGAAAACACAACAAAGCATCTCAACATGCTACGAGAAGTGTTTCTGATCCGAGTAGTTCATTTATGGGTGGTAACTTTCATGAAAACTACAAATCTGTCCGGAAACAACCATGAAGAGGCATAGAATACCAATCTAAGTGCTTCATGTCTGAGTATTTCATTTATGGGTGCTAAACAATCATGGAAGCACTACAAAGCATCTTATACAGCTACGAAAAGTGTTTTTGATCTGAGTACTTCATTTATGGGTGGTAACTTTAAAGAAAACAACAAACCTTTTCGGAAACCACCACGAAGAAGCATAGAATACCAATCTAAGTGCTTCATGTCTGAGTACTTCATTTATGGGTGGTAAACATTGAAGAAAACACCACAAAACACCTTTACATGTTACGAGAAGTGTTTCTTATATGAGTATTGCATTTATGGGTGGTAAACAATCAAGAAAATACTACAAAGCATCTTATCCTGCTACGGGAAGGGTTTCTGTTTCGAGTATTTATGAGTGCTTCATGTCTGATTAATTCATTAATGGGTGGTAAACATTCAAGAAAACACAACAAAGCATCTCATCATTCTACGAGAAGTGTTTCTCATCCGAGTAGTTCATTTATGGGTTGTAAACTTTCAAGAAAAGTACCAATTATTCAGGAAACCACCACGATGAAGCATAGAATACCAATTTAAGTGCATCATGTCTGAGTACTTCATTTATGGGTGGTAAACATTCAAGAAAACACCACAAAGCATCTTATCCTGCTACGAGAAGTGTTTCTGATATGAGTACTTCATTTATGGGTGGTAAACATTCCAAAAACACCACAACGCATCATACCGTACTATAAGAAGTGTTTCTTCTTCGAGTACTTCAATTAAGTGTGGTAACCTTTCTTGAAACCACCACGAGGAAGCATAGAATACCACTCTAAGTGCATCATATCTGATTAGTTCATTTATGGATGGTAAACGTTCAAGAAAACACCACAAAGCATCTTATCCTATTACGAGAAGTGTTTCTATTCCGAGTACTTCATTTGTGAGTCATAGTCATTCAAGAAAACACCACAAAGCATCTTAACCTACAACGAGAAGTGTTTCTGATCTGATTACTTCATTTATGAATGATAATCATCGAAGAAAACTCTAAACCTTTCAGGAAACCACCCCGAATAAGCATGGAATACCACTCTAAGTGCTTCATGTCTGATTACTTAATTTATGGGTGGTTAACGTTGAAGAAAACACCACAAAGCATCTTATCATGAGACAAGAAGTGTTTTTGATCCGAGTAGCTCATTTATGGGTGGTAAACTTTCAAGAAAACTACAAACCTTTCAGGAAACAACCACGAAGAAGCTTAGAATACAAATCTAGGTGCTTCATGTCTGAGTACTTCATTTACGGGTGATAAACATTTCAAGAAAACACCACAAAGCATCTTATCCTGCTACGAGAAGTGTTTCTGATCTGAGTACTCTATTTATGGATGGTAAACATTCCAAAAAACACTACAACGCATCATACCGTACTACAAGAAGTGTTTCTTCTTCGAGTACTTCAAGTATGTGAGGTAAACTTTCTTGTAACCACCAAGAGGAGGCATAGAATACCACTTTAAGTGCTTCATGTCTGATTACTTCATTTATGGATGGTAAACACTTAAGAAAACACTACAAAGCATCTTATATTGCTACGGGAAGTGCTCCAGTCATCATTTACGAGTCGTAGCCATTCAAGAAAACACCACAAATCATCTTATCCTACTACGAGAAGTGTTTCTGATCTGATTACTTCGTTTATGAGTGGTAACCATCCAAGAAAAGTCTAAACCTTTCATGAAACCACCCCTAATAATCATGGAATACCACTCTAAGTGCTTCATGTCTGATTACTTAATTTATGGGTGGTAAACATTCAAGAAAACACCACAAAGCAACTTATACAACTACGAGAAGTGTTTCTGATCTGAGTACTTCATTTATCGATGGTAAACTTTCTAGAAAACACCAAACCATTCAAAAAACCACCTCGAAGAAGCGTAGAATAACAATCTAAGTGCTTCATGTCTAAGTACTTCATTTATGGGTGTAAATATTCAAGCAAACACCACAAAGCATCTTATCATGCTACGAGAAGTGTTTCTGATTTGAGTACTTCATTTATGGATGGTAAACATTCAAGAAAACACCCCAAAGAATCTTATCATGCTACGAGAAGTGTTTATGATCAAGTACTTCATTTATGGGTGGTAAACATTCCAAAAAACACCACAACGCATTATATCGTACTACAAGAAGTGTTTCTTCTAAGAGTATTTCAATTATGTGTGGTAACCTTTCTTGCAACCACCACGTGGAATCGTAGAGTATTACTTTAAGTGCTTCATATCTGATTACTTCATTTATGGGTGGTAAACAATCAAGAAAATACTACAAAGCATCTTATCCTACTACGGGAAGGGTTTCTGTTTCGAGTACATCATTTATGAGTGGTAGCTAATCAAGAAAACTCTAAACCTTTCATAAACCACCACGAATAAGTATAGAATACCACTATAAGTGCTTCATGTCTGATTAATTCATTAATGGGTGGTAAATGTTCAAGAAAACACAACAAAGCATCTCATCATGCTACGAGAAGTGTTTCTGATCCGAGTAGTTCATTTATGGGTTGTAAACTTTCAAGAAAACTACCAACTATTCAGGAGACCACCACGATGAAGCATATAATACCAATTTAAGGGCATCATGTCTGAGTACTTCATTTATGGGTGGTAAACATTCGAGAAAACACCACAAAGCATCTTATCCTGCTACGAGAAGTGTTTCTGATATGAGTACTTCATTTATGGGTGGTATACATTCCAAAAACACCACAACGCATCATACCGTACTATAAGAAGTGTTTCTTCTTCGAGTACTTCAATTAAGTGTGGTAACCTTTCTTGAAACCACCACGAGGAAGCATAGAATACCACTCTAAGTGCATCATGTCTGATTACTTCATTTATGGATGGTAAACGTTCAAGAAAACACCACAAAGCATCTTATCCTATTACGACAAGTGTTTCTACTCCGAGTACTTCATTTATGAGTCATAGTCATTCAAGAAAACACCACAAAGCATCTTCTCCTACAACGAGAAGTGTTTCTGATCTGATTACTTCATTTATGAATGATAATCATCCAAGAAAACTCTAAACCTTTCAGGAAACCACCCAGAATAAGCATGGAATACCACTCTAAGTGCTTCATGTCTGATTACTTAATTTATGGATGGTAAACATTCAAGAAAACACCCCAAAGAATCTTATCATGCTACGAGAAGTGTTTATGATCAAGTACTTCATTTATGGGTGGTAAACATTCCAAAAAACACCACAACGCATTATATTGTACTACAAGAAGTGTTTCTTCTACGAGTATTTCAATTAAGTGTGGTAACCTTTCTTGCAACCACCACGTGGAATCGTAGAGTATTACATTAAGTGCTTCATATCTGATTACTTCATTTATGGGTGGTAAACACTCAAGAAAACACTACAAAGCATCTTATCTTGCTATGGGAAGTGCTTCTGTTTCTGTACTTCTTTTATGGGTTGTAGCCATTCAAGAAAACACCACATATCATCTTATCATACTACGAGAAGTATTTCTGATCTGATTACTTCAGTTATGAGTAGTAGCGATTCAAGAAAACTATAAACCTTTCTTGAAACCACCACGAATAAGCATTGAATACCACTCTATGTGCTTAATATCTGGTTACTTCAATTATGGATGGTAAACGTTCAAGAAAACACAACAAAGCATCTCAACATGCTACGAGAAGTGTTTCTGATCCGAGTAGTTCATTTATGGGAGGTAACATTCATGAAAACTACAAATCTGTCGGGAAACAACCATGAAGAGGCATAGAATACCAATCTAAGTGCTAAACAATCATGAAAGCACTACAAAGCATCTTATACAGCTACGAGAAGTGTTTTTGATCTGAGTACTTCATTTATGGGTGGTAAACTTTCATTTATGGGTGGTAACTTTAAAGAAAACAACAAACCTTTTCGGAAACCACCACGAAGAAGCATAGAATACCAATCTAAGTGCTTCATGTCTGAGTACTTCATTTATGGGTGGTAAACATTCAAGAAAACACCACAAAGCATCTTATCATGTTACGAGAAGTGTTTCTTATATGAGTATTGCATTTATGGGTGGTAAACAATCAAGAAAATACTACAAAGCATCTTATCCTACTACGGGAAGGGTTTCTGTTTCGAGTACATCATTTATGAGTGGTAGCTAATCAAGAAAACTCTAAACCTTTCATAAACCATCACGAATAAGTATAGAATACCACTATAAGTGCTTCATGTCTGATTAATTCATTAATGGGTGGTAAATGTTCAAGAAAACACAACAAAGCATCTCATCATGCTACGAGAAGTGTTTCTGATCCGAGTAGTTCATTTATGGGTTGTAAACTTTCAAGAAAACTACCAACTATTCAGGAGACCACCACGATGAAGCATATAATACCAATTTAAGTGCATCATGTCTGAGTACTTCATTTATGGGTGGTAAACATTCAAGAAAACACCACAAAGCATCTTATCCTGCTACGAGAAGTGTTTCTGATATGAGTACTTCATTTATGGGTGGTATACATTCCAAAAACACCACAACGCATCATACCGTACTATAAGAAGTGTTTCTTCTTCGAGTACTTCAATTAAGTGTGGTAACCTTTCTTGAAACCACCACGAGGAAGCATAGAATACCACTCTAAATGCATCATGGCTGATTACTTCATTTATGGATGGAAAACGTTCAAGAAAACACCACAAAGCATCTTATCCTATTACGAGAAGTGTTTCTATTCCGAGTACTTCATTTGTGAGTCATAGTCATTCAAGAAAACACCACAAAGCATCTTAACCTACAACGAGAAGTGTTTCTGATCTGATTACTTCATTTATGAATGATAATCATCGAAGAAAACTCTAAACCTTTCAGGAAACCACCCCGAATAAGCATGGAATACCACTCTAAGTGCTTCATGTCTGATTACTTAATTAATGGGTGGTTAACGTTGAAGAAAACACCACAAAGCATCTTATCATGAGACAAGAAGTGTTTTTGATCCGAGTAGCTCATTTATGGGTGGTAAACTTTCAAGAAAACTACAAACCTTTCAAGAAACAACCACGAAGAAGGTTAGAATACAAATCTAGGTGCTTCATGTCTGAGTACTTCATTTACGGGTGATAAACATTTCAAGAAAACACCACAAAGCATCTTATCCTGCTACGAGAAGTGTTTCTGATCTGAGTACTCTATTTATGGATGGTAAACATTCCAAAAAACACTACAACGCATCATACCGTACTACAAGAAGTGTTTCTTCTTCTATTACTTCAAGTATGTGAGGTAAACTTTCTTGAAACCACCAAGAGGAGGCATAGAATACCACTTTAAGTGCTTCATGTCTGATTACTTCATTTATGGATGGTAAACACTTAAGAAAACACTACGAAGCATCTTATATTGCTCCGGGAAGTGCTTCAGTTATGAGTACATCATTTACGAGTCGTAGCCATTCAAGAAAACACCACAAATCATCTTATCCTACTACGAGAAGTGTTTCTGATCTGATTACTTCATTTATGAGTGGTAACCATCCAAGAAAAGTCTAAACCTTTCATGAAACCACCCCTAATAATCATGGAATACCACTCTAAGTGCTTCATGTCTGATTACTTAATTTATGGGTGGTAAACATTCAAGAAAACACCACAAAGCAACTTATACAACTACGAGAAGTGTTTCTGATCTGAGTACTTCATTTATCGATGGTAAACTTTCAAGAAAACACCAAACCTTTCAAAAAACCACCTCGAAGAAGCGTAGAATTACAATCTAAGTGCTTCATGTCTAAGTACTTCATTTATGGGTGTAAATATTCAAGCAAACTCGACAAAGCATCTTATCCTGCTACGAGAAGTGTTTCTGATTTGAGTACTTCATTTATGGGTGGTATACATTTAAAAAAAAGACCACAAAGAATCTTATCATGCTACGAGAAGTGTTTATGATCAAGTACTTCATTTATGGGTGGTAAACATTCCAAAAAACACCACAACGCATTATATCGTACTACAAGAAGTGTTTCTTCTACGAGTATTTCAATTAAGTGTGGTAACCTTTCTTGCAACCACCACGTGGAATCGTAGAGTATTACTTTAAGTGCTTCATATCTGATTACTTCATTTATGGGTGGTAAACACTCAAGAAAACACTACAAAGCATCTTATCTTGCTATGGGAAGTGCTTCTGTTTCTGTACTTCTTTTATGAGTTGTAGCCATTCAAGAAAACACCACATATCATCTTATCATACTACGAGAAGTGTTTCTGATCTAATTACTTCAGTTATGAGTAGTAGCGATTCAAGAAAACTATAAACCTTTCTTGAAACCACCACGAATAAGCATTGAATACCACTCTATGTGCTTAATATCTGGTTACTTCAATTATGGATGGAAACGTTCAAGAAAACACAACAAAGCATCTCAACATGCTACGAGAAGTGTTTCTGATCCGAGTAGTTCATTTATGGGTGGTAACTTTCATGAAAACTACAAATCTGTCGGGAAACAACCATGAAGAGGCATAGAATACCAATCTAAGTGCTTCATGTCTGAGTATTTCATTTATGGGTGCTAAACAATCATGAAAGCACTACAAAGCATCTTATACAGCTACGAGAAGTGTTTTTGATCTGAGTACTTCATTTATGGGTGGTAAACTTTCATTTATGGGTGGTAACTTTAAACAAAACAACAAACCTTTTCGGAAACCACCACGAAGAAGCATAGAATACCAATCTAAGTGCTTCATGTCTGAGTACTTCATTTATGTGTGGTAAACATTCAAGAAAACACCACAAAGCATCTCAACATGCTACGAGAAGTGTTTCTTATATGAGTATTGCATTTATGGGTGGTAAACAATCAAGAAAATACTACAAAGCATCTTATACTGCTACGGGAAGGGTTTCTGTTTCGAGTATTTATGAGTGCTTCATGTCTGATTAATTCATTAATGGGTGGTAAACGTTCAAGAAAACACAACAAAGCATCTCAACATGCTACGAGAAGTGTTTCTGATCCGAGTAGTTCATTTATGGGTGGTAACTTTCATGAAAACTACAAATCTGTCGGGAAACAACCATGAAGAGGCATAGAATACCAATCTAAGTGCTTCATGTTTGAGTATTTCATTTATGGGTGCTAAACAATCATGAAAGCACTACAAAGTATCTTATACAGTTACGAGAAGTGTTTTTGATCTGAGTACTTCATTTATGGGTGGTAACTTTAAAGAAAACAACAAACCTTTTCGGAAACCACCACGAAGAAGCATAAAATACCAATCTAAGTGCTTCATGTCTGAGTACTTCATTTATGGATGGTAAACATTCAAGAAAACACCACAAAGCATCTTATCATGTTACGAGAAGTGTTTCTTATATGAGTATTGCAATTATTGGTGGTAAACAATCAAGAAAATACTACAAAGCATCATATCCTGCTACGGGAAGGGTTTCTGTTTCGAGTACATCATTTATGAGTGGTAGCTAATCAAGAAAACTCTAAACCTTTCATAAACCACCACGAATAAGTATAGAATACCAGTATAAGTGCTTCATTTCTGATTAATTCATTAATGGGTGGTAAACGTTCAAGAAAACACAACAAAGCATCTCATCATACTACGAGAAGTGTTTCTCATCCGAGTAGTTCATTTATGGGTTGTAAACTTTCAAGAAAACTACCAACTATTCAAGAAACCACCACGATGAAGCATATAATACCAATCTAAGTGCATCATGTCTGAGTATTTCATTTATGGGTGGTAAACATTCAAGAAAACACCACAAAGCATCTTATCCTGCTACGAGAAGTGTTTCTGATATGAGTACTTCATTTATGGGTGGTAAACATTCCAAAAACACCACAACGCATCATATCGTACTATAAGAAGTGTTTCTTCTTCGAGTACTTCAATTAAGTGTGGTAACCTTTCTTGAAACCACCATGAGGAAATATAGAATACCACTCTAAGTGGATCATGTCTGATTACTTCATTTATGGATGGTGAACGTTCAAGAAAACACCATAAAGCATCTTATCCTATTACGATAAGTGTTTCTATTCCGAGTACTTCATTTATGAGTCATAGTCATTCAAGAAAACACCACAAAGCATCTTATCCTACAACGAGAAGTGTTTCTGATCTGATTACTTCATTTATGAATGATAATCATCCAAGAAAACTCTAAACCTTTCAGGAAACCACCCCGAATAAGCATGGAGTACCACTCTAAGTGCTTCTTGTCTGATTACTTAATTTATGGGTGGTCAACGTTCAAGAAAACACCACAAAGCATCTCATCATGAGACAAGAAGTATTTTTGATCCGAGTAGCTCATTTATGGGTGGTAAACTTTCAAGAAAACTACAAACCTTTCAGGAAACAACCACGAAGAAGGTTAGAATACAAATCTTGGTGCTTCATGTCTGAGTACTTCATTTACGGGTGATAAACATTTCAAGAAAACACCACAAAGCATCTTATCCTGTTACGAGAAGTGTTTCTGATATGAGTACTCTATTTATGGATGGTAAACATTCCAAAAAACACTACAACGCATCATACCGTACTACAAGAAGTGTTTCTTCTTCGAGTACTTCAAGTAAGTGAGGTAAACTTTCTTGAAACCACCAAGAGGAAACATAGAATACCACTTTAAGTGCTTCATACCTGATTACTTCATTTATGGATGATAAACACTTTAGAAAATACTACAAAGCATCTTATCTTGCTACGGGAAGTGCTTCAGTTATGAGTACATTATTTACGAGTCGTAGCCATTCAAGAAAACACCACAAATCATCTTATCCTACTATGAGAAGTGTTTCTGATCTGATTACTTCATTTATGAGTGGTAACCATCCAAGAAAAGTCTAAACCTTTCATGAAACCACTCCGAATAAGAATGGAATACCACTCTAAGTGCTTCATGTCTGATTACTTAATTTATGGGTGGTTAACGTTCAAGAAAACACCACAAAACATCTTATACAACTGCGAGAAGTTTTTCTGATCTGAGTACTTCATTTATCGATGGTAAACTTTCAAGAAAACACCAAACCTTTCAAAAAACCACCACGAAGAAGCGTAAAATAACAATCTAAGTGCTTCATGTCTAAGTACTTTATTTATGGGTGGTAAATATTCAAGCAAACTCCACAAAGCATCTTATCCTGCTACGAGAAGTGTTTCTGATTTGAGTACTTCATTTATGGGTGGTATACATTTAAAAAAAAGACCACAAAGAATCTTATCATGCTACGAGAAGTGTTTATGATCAAGTACTTCATTTATGGGTGGTAAACATTCCAAAAAACACCACAACGCATTATATTGTACTACAAGAAGTGTTTCTTCTACGAGTTTTTTAATTAAGTGTGGTAACCTTTCTTGCAACCACCACGTGGAAGCATAGAGTATTACTTTAAGTGCTTCATATCCGATTACTTCATTTATGGGTGATAAACACTCAAGAAAACACTACAAGGCATCTTGGACTACAAAGCATCTTGGACTAAGATTGAATTGGTACAAATTAGGGTTAATGACCTTGAGACCAAAGTCAATTTAGATAAAGAAAAAGAACTAAAAGAAGCACATCCTTGGACTTCTAAATTTGTTAAGTTTGTTAAATCTTCAAACCATTAAACTATAATTGACTATGATAAGATGTATATTAGTCAAGATCCACATGATAAGACCGATCTTGAATTTGTAAAGGAACAACCCTCTAAAATTGAAAAGCAACCTAAGCAAAATGACAAACCTATTCGAGCTAAGAATCATGCCTATATGTATAACAAAAGATACAATAAGAAAACCAAGTTCACCAAACATAATTCTAAAAAGGTGGTAAACAAACCTAGAGTTAGAAATGATTATAGGATTACCAACCAACATAGAGCTCAACCATCAAAGCTTTATGTTAAGGATAAGTATAGTAGATTCCATGAACTACACAAGAACAAGAAACTTGATAATAATTTTAAAAAAAAGGCATAATAGTGCTTTTCAACCAAAACGTGATCCTAAAAATGTGATAAATGATCATAAGAATTTTAGTAGCAATTTTCAAAGAAAGAGATATAATAGTGTCAATCAATCAATACCTCATCCAAGAAACATAAGAAATTTTCATGATAAATATATATTAGTGTCAATAACAACCATGATCATAGTAATATTAACTCCACGACAACCTTTTGTTCGTTTTGCTTGAAGTTTTGACATCAAGAACATTTCTGTCGTTTTACAAAAGGAAAGTTTTGGAACCACTTGCTCTTCCAAGCACAAGTTGTACCAAATCGATTGTCTAGAGAGTTACTAGACTTCCCCAAATTTGATTTTCATTTTGTATATTGTGTTGAGGGAGAGTTTAATTATTTAATTACTTAATGTTTTTTAATCAAAATTTTGAATTTTGTCATATTTCTCGTGTTTTATGCGATTTAAAATTGATATTAATCAAAATTTTGATTCATCAATGTTTAAAATAATCATTTGAACAAATAAAGTTGAATTTATAAAACTTGGTCGGTACCAGAGTTTGAAGCTCAGCTGGTACAAAATGAGGAGAGACAGAAATTGGCTAAGGAAGAAGAGGCTCATGTTGTAATACCCGATTCCAAGGAAAAAGGCAAGAATATAAAAGATAAAGAACCCAACAAGGAAGCTGTAGACAATAGTGCTAAGAAGCAGAAGAAGGACAATGCTTCTGAGAAATTAGAAGACGAGATCATTTGTCACTTATGCAAGAAATCGGGACACATAAGATACACTGCTCCAACTACACTTCGTGGTTGAAGAAGAAAGGTATGTGTTCTGGTTTAGTTTGTTCTGAAGTTAATTTAAGTATTGTATCAAAAAATTCTTGGTGGTTAGATTCAAGTACAACATCTAACATTAGTATATCTATGCATGACTCCTTAAACCTCAGAAAGCCAAGTGAGGCTGAACACTACATTTATGTAGGAGATGGAAGAAAAGTTAAAGTTGAAGGCATATGAAAATTTAGATTATTATGTAGGCTGGTTTCTATTTGTATTTTGATGCATTTGTGGTTTCATTCTTTAGAAGGAACCTAATTTTTTATTTTTATTTGAACAAAAATAGCTATGTATATTCATTTAGTAATGAAAATTTTAGTTTGCTTCGAAATTCAAAATAAGTTGCTTTCGGTTCTTTGTCTTCTTATGATAATCTTTATTTTCTTGAACTAGACACTTCACACTTAGAATCCCTACACATTGATATTAGAAAGCATAAATTAACTAAAAAGAATTCAACTACATTATGGCACAAGTGTCTGGCATATTTTCTATGAAAAAAATCGAACGCCTTGTGTCTAATGATATTCTCCAGCCTTTAGATTTCACAAACTCAAAAAAATGTGTAATTGCACAAAGGATAAATAAACTAATAAATGCAAGTTTGATGCCAAAATATATAATGATGTCTTGAAGTTGATACATACCGATATTTGTTGCCTTTTCCAAAGACCACTAGAAATGGTCATAGATATTTTATCACATTCATGTTGGTGTAATTCAAGAATTATGATTTAGCCAAAATATCGAAATTCTAACATACACAATTGCAATTCAAATTAAACTCCATGCAATTATTTAAGACATAAAAAAATAGAGCGGAAGCATGATAACTTACAACCCTTAAAGCCTCTCCCGCCTTTTACCACTCAAGAAAATTGAGAAGTTAGTGAAGACGATCGAACGACACCTTGTTGCGCTAGCGGATCCTTTCAAGCAATTTCCGGTGCCAACTTTTTTCAAGGTCACGAATGAACCGAGAAGTAATTTTATGTAATTGATAAGAAAATTGAGTCCTATGCACAACACATGTGCCCTATAATAGTTATTCGGTAATGCTTGGAGACTCAACATCTTTTATACTAGTGAAAAGTATCTTAAAAAGATATCGTAATTAATAGCAAATATTCTTTGGAATATTTGAGATTAAATTCTCTCCAATTCTTTTCTAAATTATCATATTTAATAATGTAAACACGTGCTCAAAATTTAATATTGTTTGCACAATAAGTCAAAAAGAATCACTCAACATAATAATAAATATATAAAAAAGGTTCGGCGGCTTAAGCAAATCGTGGAAAAATATTATAAGAACTTTTTATACAAATGACCAAAAGATATATTAATTTTAATATTCGGCCAAACTTTTTATATAAATTAATTTGAAAGATGACCATATATATATATATATATATATACTAAATTTTGTTGAGCCTGTTTTGTTTGGTATCTTGACCCAAATTAATTGATTATGTCCAAACAATAACCCCGATATTTTAACACTAGCATTAGTTGAATTAATCATAATAGGTCCATCAACAATTATAATTAATTCACATTTAATTATATATGTATCTATATTCAAAATCTTAGCGAAATACATATTATGCCCTTGTATCAATTAATCACATTTATGTTAGTTAAGTGACCTAGAGGACCAATCATTTGTGATTGTACTCTTGTTTAGTTTTATGCATTGGATGATTTATATCATTTTGTTCCTTGAGTTTTATATATTTCATAGATTATTTGAGTTGAGGACTTGAATTGTGAAACTCTATGATTGATTATTACTCTTAATAGTCCCTTGTCTTATATCATTAACATGGAATACTGAATGATTATATATAGACTAGTATGTGGATTAATGCGTGATTATATTTCACAGATCACTGATACGAGGTATCTATTTAATCACATAAATATACATGTACGGGATACGGGATACGTGATATTGGAACATGACCCACCTTGACTTGCTGTAGAGATTGTGTTTGTGTCATCAGTAAAGTCATAAATTAGTATTGATTCTATTATCTGAGATATCATAATTCTAGATAATTAATGTATATTTTGTGTGATTATCAAACGCTGCTTTTAACCGAGGGCTATAAAGATAATTTTTGGATATACATGAATTATGCTAGAAGTTATGAATAGTCAATAGGATATATTTGTCCTTCTCATTTCATATGAGATTAGTGATATCTCTGAGCCCCTTGATGCAGTGATAATTATTATGCATGATTTGTGATCATGGGATGATACAAATAATAATTATGCACTGAGGATCAAGAAAATGATTAATGGTCAAGGATGACACATTCCTACGCTTGACATTAATCAATGGATATTACGTGACAAATAAATTAATACGAAAGAACAAAGGATCACGATTTTTCTATGTTTGATCAGATGATCATAATGCATTGCTAGATGCCAATTATGATTTATAAATTAATTTGTATTAATTTATTACTGATCATGACATAGATCCTACTAGGTCACTCTATTTGACAAGTTAAAGCATAGAACAATTAATTGATTATGCGGGGCATGATTAATTATATTAAATTTGAATTGGATCAATTTGAGCGAGGCTCAAATTATGGATGAGATGTACTTGGGCTCAGGATGAGCACAGGCCCATAAAATTCAGCTACAAAAGAAGGAAGGTCTAATTTTAGAAATAAATTCATTTAGAATGAAGTTTATTTTTAAATGATGAATGAACAAATTGTTTGTACATATACTATTTGGCTCATCTTTGTGCGCAAGAAATTGAAGTTGAAAATAACTTCCAACTTTTGGCTGAATTTTCTGTGCAAATAACCTTTGTATTAATTAGGCATAAAGCCTGGTTATTAATAGAGGTTATCAAGCTTTTAAAAAGTGTTTAACGGTCCTTAACTATGAGGTGGTCGCTTAACGGTTTAACGTTAAAACAGTGTTATACGGAAGTTAAATTAAAAAAACAGACAATCATTTTTTATATATTATTCATTTATTTAGATCAAATTATGGTGTGAACATGCATACTTTTTGTTATCTGTATGACTGTATGTAACTATGTACTATATTTAATGATATTATTAACATTGCTGATATTTCTTTTTATCATATAAAAATATGCATGATGTGATCTGATATTTTTTTGAAATAAATGGGTACCAACCCACCACTTCATTTTCATTAAAACAAAAACGAAGTAGGTATCAAACTCCTTAAATGTATCATGAGCCTTCATAACAGCTCATTAACCCAAAACCCGAAAAAAGACACCAGTACTGTTTATCTTCAGTACTGGTGCCTCTGTCCTATCTAATTCTAATGATCACCCTTTTCAAACCCTGTCTCTCGTACCAGTATACTCTAAGAACCATATATCTGTCTGAAACAGTTACTACGCCTATACCAATACATCCCTTTATTACAATACTCCATATAAAATCAAAAAGTTCTATCAATTCTATACACATTTCATGTTTGATTCCCTCCCTGCTGTCAGAAGCAGCATTTGTCCTTCTGGATTATCACATCTCCTCCTCAATATATCCATTCCCCTCCACGCTTGAAATGCATCCTGCAGGCCTTCATTCCACTTCTGATGTGTTTAATAATTAGAATTTAGAATGTATTTTATTTCGAGAATATGCTTCAATGTTTGTTTTTATAAGCTCCACTATCTAATTGCATAGATCGCACCAACATAATAATATCTCAAGCTAGTATTAATATAGTACACAAGATCAATATACTCAAGCAATCAACACTCCATCATAACACTGGTAACTATCCGACTAAGTTAAATATGTTGATTCAGAAGTATATAAATTTGTTCTGAGGCATGTGATAGGATTCGTCGGTGGATTGCTTATGTATAATTAGTTAGTTTGGAGTAAATAGAACTATTTTTGAGGTCATGACTGAACATGTGAATTTTTGCTGTTGTGAATTGTAAAAAACGATTTTAACGCTAACCAAATAAAACATATTTAACGATTTAATTCAAGTTAAAACTTGGTGGTGTGTTATTGATACAAAAGGTATCATATGCTCTCTCTCTCCTGGATACGCATTTGAAAAGATTTGAGAAAATAATCCTTTTTTTTTGTACGTGAGTAGAAAGGAAGATGAAAAATAAAAGGTCAAATTCTAATTCAAAAAAAGGAGATTCTTTTTCCTCTCATGTGTTGAGACAAAAGGGAGAATCAGAATTCTTGTTCTATAGAAGGTCTAGCAACTTTGCTTCAACTTGTCAAGGAGTGCGCGTGGTAGAGGCTTCACGCTTGGAAAGCTTTCGTGAGACGAGACGATATGAGAACCGACATCATTGCTGTTGATTCGTGAAGACGCGAGCAACCTCTACGCAAAGGAAGTCATCGCGCTTGGTTACGATACCAAGTAAGGTACAAAATTCACAACCTTGTTAGATTCGAATTGTATACACATGATCCTTGGGATTTAATTGGGTTCCATGAATTTTTTAAATTATGCATATCATGCACGTAACAAAACCCTACAATTTATAGCATATCCTATATTACTCATCGTAATATTAGTGACAATATGTAATATATTAATCATATAACACGTAGTCCAAATTTTATTTATTGTATTTGTCGTCTCAATTTCAACAATCTCCCACATGGACAACTGTGATCCTTTTGATTTCATATATCTGTGAATCTGCAAATTACTTTAACATTTCTGTCTTTCTTCTTGTACTTCTTAAACAGTTCGGTCCACAAGTTGTACCAACAAGGAACTTAAGCGATGTTACCACATTTTTCGCGTGACTATCTTGACTTAAATCACAGTGCCAAATACAGCTAGATGACATGATTTAGATATTGGACATATAGTTCAGAAATTATACGAGAGCGTAATTATATGTGCCTATTTCCAAATGAGTCACCTTTATTCTTTACATTAGTGAGGTCAAAACTTTAAAGAGAGAAAACAATGAAATTGAAAATGTAACTTGCATATATCATAACTTGTTACAAATTACATAGAACAAATATTTTCTCAAAATCAGACTCTAACATTTTCCACAAACTATGTGGATATAAAATTTATATTTTTATATGTTCTATCTTTAACTCATTATTTCACACTCTCTATTTTATAGTACTAGGAAACTTATATAAAAGTATTTTAGCCTTATTAAGTTTCTAGTATTATCATGCATGGCTTATTTATTGTCACAATATAACTTAAATGATCTCTATACTAAGTTCATTATATGCAGTAAGGTGACATATTTATGAAATCATGCATTTAATCCTAAAATAAGATTTGGTAGGACTTCCAAAAAAAAACTTTTCCAACATCTGATACCTGAATATTATTCTTTTGTTTGCTATAAATCATTTAAGATCTCTCATCTGCATTCTAAAAGATCTTATTCTAAATATCTTTATTCTAAGTATTTTTTTTTATCATGTCGACATATAACACAATATTCTTATGTGTATACATCAACATGTTTTTATGCCTATAAGACAAATAAATACTTAGACTTTGTTAATTTTAAATTGATCGTGAACATTTATTTTAATATTTATTCTTTATTCACTAAGACATATTTTATTTCTGTTTTACTCCCATAAAACCTGAATAATCGATTTATCAAAATTGACTTTAGAACCAAATGAGATCACAATTTGATAATATTTTATTGAGACCCTTTAACTATATAGATATTTTTTTTGTTCAACCTATAAACTTAATAAAAAATTCGTAAGTTGCATCTTATAGATTATTTCGTCTATATTATTATCTCAAAAACAATCATCCTTAATATATATTTAAAACTTTAAACACGGTGACATTGATCCTTTTAAAGAATCTTTAAGGAAAAATCTTTATAAATCAAATCTTATATATGAGAAACTCGTACCGATAAAATTTAACTTTATATTTCTCAACATTACCATTTTAATTTCATATTGTTCCAAATTTTCATTTGTATCTTAATGAGGAAAACTATTCAATATGTTATTATCAGTAAGTAGTTTCATATTTTCATATATAAGATAACTAGCTTACTTTCGAAAGTACATAATATTTCTTTAGTCATGCTTTATAGAAAAACTTGAAAAATACGACTTTGTAGTTGCAATCTTCTCTCTCTAGTAAATTTACACCAGAGAGTACAAAACTATTTTTTAGTTATGTTTTATAGAAAAACTTAAAAACACGACTTTATAGTTCCAATTTTCTATCTCTAGTAAGTTTTGGCACTTGTATAATTTTTTTAGTATTCCCACAATCGGAAATATATTATCATAAACAACACAAAATACCTACCAGCTTATAGTCAATATCATCACAAGAAGCAACACGTTTATTTGGGTCTATTTTGGGTCTATATGTGTTCTTAATGTATTGTTGAGTATTTAACTGAATCATTATCTAACAACACAAAAATATCTTATTTCAAAACACCCATGATTATATAGCCAATATTATTGCAAGAAGCGTTGCATCTATTTGGAATTGTTTTGGATCTATATGTGTCATTGCTGAGTCTCTTATTTGAGGTGGAGTTTGTATATCGATAAAAGATTTACTTTTCGATATATAACCTTGACCATATTTTGAACAAGATCATAACTTTGGTCCTAAATCATATCCTCACTAGTCTTGACATGAAATTAGAATAAATCTAGAGCTTTGGCCATAATTTTATTCTAATTCATGTTTTCCTCTTTGAAAATTAGAGTTGGCAAAATCTTATGTCTTTTATCATATCTCTCCCTACAAACTCTATACCCTCAAATAATTTAGTGTTTTTATCTAATGTCTCAATTATTTGCGTTCTGTAGGTTTGTAATAATTGTCAGATATGTCTTTAGTGAGAATTCATACATGTTCAAATGACAACTTATATTCCTTATGTTCAATTTGTATATTTTTAATAATTTATAATTATTAAAGACTCTAGCTTTATTTGAACATATTCATATATCTTAGATTTAAATATATATTCAAATCATCTTATAATTTAATAAGTTGCCTTTAGTAGGTATTTCAAAAATATATGTTGCTTTTTGCTGCAGTACTTTAGACTTCTTATCATAAGTTTTATATTTGACTTTAATTGTAACATTATATTTCCTTTTATTACAAATAGAATTTGACAATATAAATAACACAAAATTATTTAAGATCTATAATTCTTCAAAAGCCTTAACTTAAAAGATGATACCAATATGTATCCATATCTAAATTATATGTCAAAATAATACTTTTGTTCTTTTCTATTACTCATATTAAATTGACTATAGATATTTTGTATTATATGACATTTGTCATTCCGTTGGACTCACATTTCATCATTTTTTGGTTTGTTGGTATTGACAAAATTCGTTTGAGCAATACTAGATCGTAAGTCGACAACTTGATGGTTAATTCTATCTCAAAAACTTTTTGTATTAAATATTGCAAAATATACACAAAATGATAGGCTTCACTTAGAGGTGAAATGAAAATTGAAGTTGTCTTGTTTTGAATCATAATGAACTTAAATTTCTATTTCAAATTAAGTAAATCTTAGCACTTGTCTTAATTAGAAACAAAAATATAATTGTGATATATATTAAAAATCTTTCATATTTCATCCTTACAATCAAGAGTGATGATATAAGACTATAATATGACACAACTTAAAAATTTTGTTTTCAAGATATTTAAGTTTACATAATTTATACAAAACTTTTACTAAAAATAGAAATTATATTTTTCTTAAAGGATGATATTCTAAATACTTTTATCACATTGATTCAAATACTATTTTAAAATATGAGCTTGATGCCTTGATTCCAATATTTTATGATAACATAATAAATTTTGCAATAATTATACATAAAATTTACTTCTTGAATGTCAAATCAACCTTTAAACATTTTTGCAGCATACTTGTTATTTTACTAATCATGTCATTTTTCTTTCTTATTTTATGTAAACGAGTTTCGTTAAGAATATATCTTATATTCCTTATTCTTAATCAAAACATAATTGTATAAATATTACTTTAGCAATTTTGATATTTTCTTTAATGATGTCCCTTAATTTTCAATTATGGATTCATAACTTTAATATGTGATCATTTATTTTCCAATTATTTCTCACTTTATTTCAGTCTGAATTAAAGCATATTTCTTTACTTGAAAATTTATGATCATATAGCATTTTCCTCATTCATTTAACTTTATGCAATATTATTTCCAATTTAGCGAAGAAGGAAAAAATACACTTCACTATCTTTGCACATCATTTTGATTAAAGACTTTTCATTTTATCTAACAATATATTTAGTTTTTTAATGAACCATCTTTGTATGATATTATTTATCTTTATATCTTGTACTAGTCATTAAGTGTTGACGATAAATGATCACATAAACAATTTTGTTTGGGCCTGTAATTGATCACATGAAATACTAATAATCATCACCACACTTAATATAATTCTTATGCTGATAATTAACTGTCATGATAATCAACCATCATGATAATCATGATCTTCCTTTGGGCTGATTAATGACTACATGAAGCTTAACAATTATCACAATTATCTTGTAATATAAAATGATACTTTGAAGCCTAATTAAAATACGTGTCTATTCATGAAACTAAATGTCATGATTTAATCCTTAATCATGATTTAAAATCTATCTAAAGGCCTTTATAGCTCTAATTTCTCCATTAATTTCATATCAAACTAGAAATACTTAGCCAGCATGACGCATCTTTGGATGCAATAAGTACTTCCGGGTATTTTGGTGTTATGCACAAAGTGCTTTCAAATGAGTCCTTTTGCCGTCCTGCCTTTGGAAGATTAACATATCCACATACTAATGTCCATGCTAGTCAAGTAGGGGAGGTGGGTCACATACAGACCAAGGCGTATCAAGCCCCAAATGCTTTTCTTAGACATCATTAGCACATAATATCTCACAACTTTTCTTTGTAAATCTTACTTTATGTACACGGCAATTACTGTAAAAGTTATCCTCATTTGGGAGAAATTAACAATTTATTGTTGGTACATCAACTTAAAACTTTTCATTGGTCGTTTTGCTTGTACCTTTAGCAATAATGTTGGTCTGCGAACAATATTATTTAGCAAAATAAGGCATGTATTCTTAATTGCCTTTAAATAGATTCTGAAATCATGTCTAAAGTTTATACTACGACGTACTCTAAAATGAAACTACTCGTCCTAAATATATATTTATTAACTAATAACAACTTTAATTAGAACAAATTTTCAATAGTTAATTAAATATACATATTTCATGAAATATAGACTTTATGCATATATAATAATTAATAGAAACTTCAATCAATAGAAAACTAATTTTCCATAATTAGCTATATAGTTTGAATCTCTTTTGTTACATGAACTTTATTTAATATTTACTAAAAAAACCTTTTAGAAAATTCCTAAATATTTTTATACTAAATTTATTCTTAATATTCTTAATTAGAATCATTTTATAATTTAACATTTTATCTTTTTGTTGTTAGCATTAAATACTAATTATGAATAATAGCTAAATTTTATAACTAACTAAGATAATTATAGTATTATTTACTGTACAAGTAACTATAATAATTATAATTGTATATTTCCTTAATTATAATTAATTATAGCTACTCCTACAAGTCTCGTAAAATTTCGGATCTGGAAACAACCTAGAACCAACATGGCCATAAATAAAAATATTTTTCCATACATGGTCACGACTACAAATATCTTTTCATACATGATCGCGGTCATAAATACTTTCATACGTGGTCACGGTCACAAATATCTTTTCATACATGATCAAGATCGGAAATTTCTTTTTATATATGGTCATTGGCAAAAAGTTTCTTTCCATACATGATCATGACCAAAATAAAAAAATCATGGCCATAATCTAAATTAATAATAACCTAATCTTAATGTATGAGGTAGCCCAGCTTTTGCAAATTCAACGACCGATTTTTTACTTCTTTTGTGGATGGAAAAATATTTTTTTGTCACATCCAGAAATAAATTACCCACTGTGTCACTATGGTTTGCAATGGTATTATTGCGATCGACAAAATCATCAGTTTATGGTTTTTGTGCAATTGTATTGCACAATAATCCTTGTCATTTCAAAATTTGATTTTGTTTTTGGACAACACATTCCAGAAAATTCAATTTTTAAGTCCTAAGTTGCTGCATATCTTTTCAAATCTCAACTGTATTTGCGCAAATAATTATTTTAAACATTGATAAATTAAATTTTGAATAATATCTATCAAATCGACAGTAAAGTAAAATACGACAGAGATAAGGATAAAAAATTTACTCATCGGAAGAAATGTAAGGCTCAGATAGTACTGCTTCTAAGTTTGATTCAACCAAGACAACCATCAGGTCTGTCAGCGAAAGACAAATAAAGACACATTAAAGACCTATTGGTGCTCGATGAAAACAAAAAAAAATCAGAACGATAAAAAAAATATCCATTGTATTATAAAAAAATGCCACTAAAGAAAATTATCAGTAGCAAGCAGCAACCACTTTCCCTCAATCTTTCTTTCTTACTCTCTCTGTCTATTTTTTTCTTTCTTTCGATCTGCCATTTTTCCTTTAATATACCAGTATATATAAGATATGTTGCCTGCTGCAAAAGATATCCTAGTTTCTAGATTTTGCCACCAGTCTCACAACCTCTAATGCCAGATACAAGCCTACAAGAGAGAATCTGGAAACTTGGTAACAAATCGTTGAAAATCCAGGAATCGATAGCCATAGCTGACAGCTATATCTAGGGTTTAAGAAAAACGACGAGATAAATGATGTGCCTCTCAAATCAGGGAACATATCAGATTTTGCAAGATCACACATGGCAATTTGCCTCAGACAGAGAAGATAGAGATGGAGATTAGAGAGTACAAGGGGCAAGTGGTGTGCAAGACAAAGAGAAAGAGGGAACTGATGGCCTGACGAATTTTTCGAACTAGGGTTTGGTTTTAAGAGGCTTCTATTTCTCCGCCTATTGTCACATCTACAATCACCACTATTCCAGCATGATAGAATTATAAAACGTAAAATAATATCATGCGAACGAAATGGGTCGCTTGCGTTTCTGCTGCGTTTAGAGAACGAAAAAAACCTTGCGTTTGTTGTTTAATGAGCATAACGTAACCTATACTTCTTGCGTTCAGATTTTGTTTGGACAGAACAAAACACAAACCGGCCGAAGGACCTACCGTTTACAAGCCTAATACTGATCCTGCTTGTCGAACTGCCTACCGTCAATAGGCCTAATAGTGGTGTCAACATGCCTAATACTGGTCCTGCTTGCCAAACAGCCTACCGTCAACAAAACGAAATCCTCTGCGGAACTTTTTGTTCCGCAGAGAGGAGAACTTTTGTCCTGAGTGGTTAGATTGAAGATCAACAGTTCAAATTAATAATATAAAAAAGTTCCGCAGAGAGAAAAACTTTTGTCCTGAGTGGTTAGATTGAAGATCAACGGTTCAAATTAATAATATAAAAATCTCTTGTGAATCATATCGTTGAGCGTTGATCTTTAATTTAACTATTATTAATATCTAATTCCGCACGGAGAACAAAAATTAGCTGAGAATACGGTTCCGACCGTCAACAGGCCTACTATTACTGGTCCTGCTTGGGCCGTGTTAATTAATATCGTCTATTATCTCTTGTCAATTACTCAATTGTCATCATTTGATGTCTCTGACTCTCTGTCTTCAGGAAAAATTCATTTTTTTAAAATAACATTTTCTCTCCTCCTCCAAACCTCTCTCTCTCTCTCTCTCTCTCTCTCTCTCCATCCACCGGCCCGGCCGAGAGGAACTTAAAATCTATCTTCTGGAAAGACTCGGTACGATTCTGCTTTTGTTTTTACTTTTCTTTGCGTTGATTTTAGTTCCTTGAGAAATTTAGGTTTTTCTTATTTGTTTTATTGATAAATATGAGTGTACTATTTAACTCTATACAGTTCGTTTTGGCGCTTAGCACAATGTGTAATCAGATCTGATTTACGCTTCTATGGAATTTGCTTAAATGAAATTTTAAGCGACTCCATTGCATTATAGTCTAGATTCCTTGATTATTCCTTCTCTTAACTATTTCCATCGGATTTTGGTCATAGGTTTGTTAGTTGTTACCTAGATTGATTTTTTCGTTTATTTCCAGGTCCTTGCAAAAGGTTGGAACTAATTGGTACCTTAGTTAAAATTGGGTCTTCTTTTGTCTTCCATTTTTGCCCCTTATATCTCCTTTCCTTCTCTAACTGTTTTCCCATAAGCCATTGAACAAGGTGGATCATTTCAGAAATACTGCACTATATATGAAGAAAATAATGTAATATTGTTTGATTATTTTGATACTTGTCATATATGCTATATTGACCATCATTATGTAATGCTCAATTATTGAGTTTGGTACAATGTAATGCTTGGTACGTATCTATTTTTATTTCTTATACAATGTCACCAAATTCTCTTTTTCTAATTCTATTTGTATATAAGTTACTAAATGAATTTATTCATTTGTTTTCTGTATATGTCTATCCTGAGTTGATAGTTATGTATTTCTCTATCCAAAGTTCATGGTTTTGCTTAATTGTGTAGACGTGCAGAACCAAAATCAAATTATGGATTCTTTATATTTAATAATTGCTTCCTTTTTATCATTATTTGCTAAAGTTGTTATTATATTCGTACATCCCACTTTCCAAAATCTGATGTCTGCTTCTCTCGAGTCTTTACCGACTTTGGCTCCATGATGTGGAAATAACAAAATAACATTAGTAATTTATGCTTTAAATTAACTGCGTGGTCCTTTTCAACAATTGCTACTCTTTTTCTACAACAACAACAACAACAATAGCAGGAGGTCTTTAGTAGCAAACAAGTTTGGGTAACCTACAGAACAAACCCAAATGTAATAATAGTAATAACACAAATAATAGCAATGGTAGTAAAACTACCCTAGAAATCATAGGATTCTAAACCTGTGTCATACGCCCCTAGTATCGAACTAAAAGCCTTAACACATAAAGCCTATAATACCATCCCTAAATCCTAATTCCTAGGTCATCATTTTGGCATGTGGATTGCTAATTTTCACGCGCTTCTGTCTAAAGCAACTCTTTGGATACATTTCCATGCTTCAAGTCTCTTCTTACTGCTTCCAACCATATCAATCTTGGCTGACTCTGCCTCTCCTTGTGCTTTTGACACACTTAGTTCTTTCTTTCATTTCTTTTGAAGCTTGCATTTTTGTGTTTCTAGTGGGAGGATGATGTCAATATTCTTTTGTTTTCTTTGCTTTTATCGGTTTTTATTCTCAGCAATCAGTGTCATGATTTTAACTATTATTTTCCTGCCATTAATTTACAGTCAGGGACTTAGTTTTGCAGTTGAAATTAGCTTGTCAACCAGCATTTGACCATGTCTCTTCTGCACTGGTACCTAAAGGCCTTCATTCATACAGCCTATTTAAGCTAGAAATAAATAGACACAAGTCTAACAAACATGCAAATTTGGATAAAAAACTTAAAACATCTCTAATTCTCTATAGTTATTTATCATCAATGAACATCCTTACCTGTTATTTTAATTAAAAACCAGAAAACATAAAGAAAAAATGAAGCGGGGTACAAAAAAGGGAAAAAAAAACCCAAACCCAAAACCAAAACAAGCAGATTATTTCCATAGTAGCAAAAGATACACCACAATTTAGTATTCTAATCTTACTTCACAATTCTACCATTAATGATCAAACTAATTACAGGATTACTTTGTCACAAAGCACAGCCGAGTTCTTTTGTCAGTTACTTTTCTTTTCTTTTTATTTTAGGAGAGAGGGGGTCATGTCAAAAAAATATGCAATAACTTACGAAACAGTATATTGTTGACTTCTGTATACTCCTTGATTTAATATATCTGACGCCCATTTTCTTACTTTTCCTTTCTACTAGATATATCATCCAACTATCACGCAGAAGAGATTTTTTTAATTCATAGCTCTATAGGAAAACCTTTTATTATCTATCATGACTTCAAAACCAGACTCAAAAGCAAGTGATACAGGTCCAACCTCAACCAGCGAAAAAGATCCAAAAGAGAACCAAAACAAGAACACAGAAACAACCCTTGCTCACGGTGAAAACTGTGGTGCCCGTGAGAGTGCAAAATCAAGCGCATGCAGTGACCTCAGTGAAGAAAGCATTGACAGAACTAGTACAACAACAACAAGTGCTATTACAAAGCCTCATAAATCCAATGACCCGAGATGGGAGGCGATTCAGTTGGTACGGTCTCGATGTGGACCGCTAGGGCTGGCGCACTTCCGCCTCCTGAGGCAAGTTGGGTCCGGTGACATTGGATCAGTGTACCTCGCTGAACTTACCAGCACTGGCACTCATATGGTAACTTCTATTTGTCAATTTGCGATGAAGGTGATGGATAAAGTGACATTAGCTCAGAGGAAGAAGCTGGTACGGGCACAGACAGAGAGGGAGATACTGCAATGCCTTGACCACCCTTTTTTGCCGACGCTGTATGCCCATTTTGAGACTGAGAAGTTTACATGTCTTGTCATGGAGTTTTGTCCTGGAGGGGATTTGCATATGCTTCGGCAGAGGCAGCCTGGGAGGTTCTTTGCTGAACATGCCGCCAGGTAAGGAAACTTTTGTTGTGGCCCAGTTCTTGTTTTGTCCACAGAAGCATAAAGATTCCATTTTTGGTCCATTTTTGTACCAGTTTGCCCACATTTGCAGCATTAATATGTACGGAAGACTTCAATTAGAATGAGTCATTTTGTTGGATATCTTCAGTAAAGTGGCGACCTGTTCAGGCTGTTCATTTTTGTTGGATATCTTCAAAGTGAACTTTGACCATTTGGTATCGCCAGAGATTTTTAAGGCACAAATTATTCTCTTCATGGTTTTACTGTTGAACTATTATGTTGTCAAGCGTGTGTTAGACAACATGAAACACATTTTATTGGCTCGTTACATTAATTGTTACACAAATATACAATGACAAAGGCTTCTAATCCATATTAATAATTGTAGATGCTAAATACCAAATGTTGAACAAATTTGAGTAATCTGAGTCTAATGCTGTTGTTGTTGTTGAATAATTGTAGATGCTAAATACCAAATATACAGTGAACTTTGACCATTTCTTGTTGTTGTTGAGTCTAATGCACTATATAATAGCTTTATAAAATTATTAATATTGAATATCAATGCATTATGCATTATGTGGAACGATGTTCCAAGTAATCATATTTGATTCCAACCCAATCATTCCGACTCTCACTACCCATATAGATCCTCGCTGTATGGGTAGCTTACTGCGTTCGGTTCCCTTTCCTCATTACCGCATCATTCCCTTTACCTGGTTACCCTGGTTCAGCTTTAGTCTTGAACTAGATTTCGTCCACCTTTTGGCTGACAAATGATGGCGCAGATGAAATGGTAAAATTTGGAAAAAAAATTATCAAAATTAAGAGAGACAAGATAATTTTCTTTACTTCTTGATCTGACACTATCCAGTTGTTTGGATTTGTCAGGGTTTGTTAGACTATTAAGTTTCAATGAAACTGGTGGATTACCACTTTTTTCATAAAAAAAGAGAGACAAGATAATTAGGTACAAATGGAAATTTTACAACAGGGCCTGTCATATGGTTGAAAAATGATTGTCAACTCAGTATTGTTTGAGAAGAACTTTGAATATATTCATGCTGGAACGAAGTATCATCTGTCAGTAGCTTTGTATGTTTAAGTGCACGTTACCTTACAAGATAAATTTCTGTAAGATATGTATTGTGTATAGCAACTTCTCTATCATTTTGTGCCTGCAGGTTCTATGTGGTGGAGGTGTTGCTAGTGCTCGAATACCTCCACATGCTTGGCATAATTTACCGAGATCTGAAGCCAGAAAACGTGTTGGTTAGAGATGACGGGCACATAATGCTCTCTGATTTTGACCTCTCTCTACGCACATCCTTCAGCCCGACTTTGATCCATTCCTCCAACCATGACTCCAACCAGACCCCAAATGGGGGCTTGTGTGTGCGACCTGCTGCCTGCATTGAGCCTGTTGTGTGTGCAGGCCCTACTGTAACATGCTTTGGTCCTCGCTTGTTCTCTCGGTCCAAGAATCATAGGAGGTCTAAATCTGAAACTGCTAACCAGGTATTGTTTCTGCAAATTATAAATTATGTCAAGTTTATTACAGATATTGGAAAATGCAACTTCGATGACTCCTTCTAAAGTTGTGGTTTGGATGCTGATAATGGAGGTTAATAATAGATTAGTTAAAAAAAGTATTTCTTTTTGAGGGAATACTGATATGTGTGCTAGAAACTAAATCATTTCTTAGCTCCTTGCCTCTTGGACATGTTGGTTGAAACTTGGAAGGAAAGAATATAAGAACAGTAGAATTTTGTTCTTTCTTGGAAGAAAACAAGTGAGAGATGAAAGAGTTGGTACAGATGTACCAAATAAGTCCTATCTTCTTGTAGGATTGTCTAGTTCTTAATTATTTTTGGCTTTAGTTCCTTCCGGGAATTTGTTTTATAGTAAATAGAAAATAAGAAATCACTGACGTGGTCATGATAATTTGATGGCCAGCACATAGTATGACGTTCCCTCTCCCGATGAAGTAAAGTAAAATTTCACAAAGTAAAGTATAACTTACATTTTATCTCCAAAAGGGTTTAACAAAGAAAAGTATAACTTAAATTTTATCTTTTGCACTTTTATTGAAGTTACCAAATTGTATTTGCTCACAAACTCATAAGAAAATACAAATTATCGTCAATGTAATTACTCTAAAATTTGGAAAAATAATCAATGTAGTTATTGAGAAATTTTGGCTGAAAAATTGAATTAGTTCAGTTAACAACAGCAATGTTTATTTTTTTTATTGACAAACTGAAATATTCCACTTATTGCCTAGTGAGCAACAGTGGAAGACATGGGATTTTGGAGGAGAAATAGATAAATGGGCAAAGTTAATAGTAGGAAATGGTGATAGGAGGCACTGTTTTGTGGAACCGTGGGCTTAGGATAGAAATGAAGATGAGAAATACATGCAATAGGATGTTGTTGTTCCCAGGAACTTAATACAATTTATTATTATGCTGTGGATGTTTCTATGCACTGTTGCAAGGATGCAAAATGGTTAGTCCCGCAATATCATTATTTTTACTGAGTGGTCAGATATTTAAGAAAGCCCATGTTACCCTGAAAAAATTTGTTCTGGGATGCTGTTTTTTTTCTGGCGGCCAGGGTTCGCTGTATTTTTCAGTATCGTGAGGTCGTGTAGTTCTCACTTTGTGATTTTCATTATATCTGGTCTTGTGATTTTTCATTTTTAATAATCATTAGAATTTTTTTTTTTAAGTTTTCTCAAAGGGCCTGTCATGAAATTGTAATATGCGGGTTAAATATCTTGCACATTATTTTCTGTTCGCAGCAAAAAGAGCGCAATCAAATAATATTGCAAGCCTTTCCAAAATCATACATTACTCCAAAGTTATTGCAGTTTTCCTAATTCAAAATGGTAAGTTGCAACTCAAAAAGCATTTACCGAGTATGGAAAGGTCTGTAAACATTTAAACAACAAAAATGGTACAATCACCCTCCTCAGGACTGCCCTAGCCTACTAATTTGATGGTAAAAATAACCTGTCTCTCTTTGTGCTCTGCTTAGTTGTTATTGGCTTGCAGGTACGTCCTGAGCTGGCGGCTGAACCAACTGATGCTAGATCAATGTCATTTGTTGGGACCCATGAGTATCTGGCTCCGGAGATTATCAAAGGGGAGGGTCACGGGTCGGCTGTCGACTGGTGGACCCTTGGCATTTTCCTTTACGAGCTACTATTTGGCAAAACACCCTTCAAGGGCTCCGGCAACCGTGCCACACTCTTCAATGTGGTGGGACAGCAACTGCGGTTCCCTGATGCTCCTGCAGTTAGCTTTGCGGCCCGTGATTTGGTGCGGGGCCTGCTTGTCAAGGAGCCGCAACACAGGCTGGGTTTCAAGAGGGGTGCCACCGAGATTAAACAGCACCAATTTTTTGATGGCGTAAACTGGGCCTTGATTCGTTGCGCAGCACCTCCACAGGTACCTGTTGAGTTGGAGAATTTTTTTACCTCTACTGGAAGTGGTAGTGGAAACAGGTCTGTGGGGTCCATGAGCCAGAGCGGTGGATCCGAGAGTAGTTACCTTGAGTTTGACTTCTTTTAGGTTTTTGAATATGGTGAAAGTTAATTTATGCTTCTAGGTAATGCTTCTACACCTCAACGCAAGTTTTCCATTTCATTCCTTTGTTTTTAAATCTATTTTTCCATTGTACAAAACTCAATTGTATTTTTTCTTTGGTTCTCATTACAGGAATGTTGCTTTTTTTCATCCGAAGCACTTGCTGGGGTCTAATAGGGGTTTCACCAAAATTAAACCCACATAAATATGCTCTTTTCTCCTTAGTTTTGCCCCTTTTGAAACTTTTTTAGACTTCAATTCATTGGATGCTGCAGTTGTAGTGCAAAGAAATTCTCTCTGTTGGTAGTGATTCTGTATTAGGGTTAGTCTGGTCCACCAAAAGTGGTGATTCGGAATGTAATTATTTTAAATTTAATTTTCCCTTCCCATTTCTTGATGAGATGTAAATTAATTAGTATTTTTGGTTGGTAGTTTCAATTTTGCAGTTCAATTATTATTTTCTTTCATGTAATAATCTGATAATGTCAAAGTTTGCAGTTCTGTTGTATGATTAGGCCTAATACATAGGATTAACTATCAAATGCAAAATTTTCCTGATACATTGCTTCTATCTTACCTAGTACCTACATAAAGAGAATTTATTCTCTTTTCTTTTTACCTATTTGCCGGTGAATTGTTTGAGTTTCTCTTTTTTTTTAAAAAAACAAGTGAGGATGAAACTCCTCACCACTTCCTTTTCCACTACATAAAGAGAAGCAAATGTATACAAGCCAAGTAACCCACATAGAGAGCATCTATCTAGTCTCTCAGCACCCTAATTGTTATGGTATCGGTACCAACATCTCTGGTATCGATATCTTATTTATTATCTAAATTTCTTATGTCATGCATCTCAATATTTCCAATTACACCCTTTAATCAAACCTCTGTCTATATGAAAATATACGAACCAGATTGACGCTATTCGATTAGACCACCTCAAATTGAAACTAAAAATAAAAAAACTAAAGTATAGTTGTATCATCATTCTTCACATCATTGCACCCTGCTGTTTTGTTGAGCCTGAATTAGCTGCTCACTGCCACAACTCCTGATTGCCTGCTCCATTTTTTTTGAGAAATCCCTTGCTCTGGCCCACTCATCCAGCTGTTTTTGGAGCTCTGCTGGCTAAGCACCTGACCAGTATTTTAAAAGACCCAATAAATTTACCATAAATGTTTTGATACAAGAATCTTTTGCTCCCTGAAAACAAATGTTGTTCCTTTCCAACTAAATGTTCCATAGGGTTGCTACACTAATCAAAACAAAGAATTGACTTTTTTGACCTACTAGACTCATTTTAATCTTGTATAGATCTGAACAATTCTGAGGGATCACTATTATATTCGTTGAATTACATATGTATCTCCAGATTTTTTTGAGCATGTACATATGAAGAACAAGTGGGAAATTATTTCAAAATTCTGACAGTATACACAAGACCCATCTCCTTGCCACCATTTTGCCAGTAAATTACTTTTGACCAGCAATTTTCCTTTAATCACTAGCTAGAGAAATATATGAATTTTTTTTTGGGTACTTTCAAACCTCATATCTCTTTAGTTGGGCAATAAGTGATCCCTCTGTCACAGAGCCAGTTATATATATCTTAATTTCTAACCTTTGAAGATTTATTCTCTTGCCATATCACTTTATCTTGAGTATTATTCAAAGGCAAGAATTTTAATACCTTGTTCTACAACTGACCATACAGTTCCCTTTGCATCAATGATAAATTCCTTCTAAAGGTAAAACTCAAACTTGGTGATACAATGGAAGCAACAGTTATTTCTTTGTTCATAACAATGTGATATAGTGAGGGATATGTGACACAGAGGGGAACTGGTCCACACCATTTATCCTCCCATAATTTGGTGTTAGTGCCATCTCCTATCACTACAGTTCTATTAATGTTAATAATGGATTCAAATTTAACAATTGACTTTCAAAATGGAGACCATTTGTTGCTGTTATTCTCATGATCATATTTGATCCTTAGGATATCCTTCCACCACCCCCACATTCTGCATTTCTCAGCCTCCATAGCCATTTACACAACACAAAAATGTTCATCTCCTTGAGATTGATTATCCCTAGCCCTCTTTTATCCTTAGGCCTACATACTTCTTCCCAATTACACAGATGGTATTTTCTCTTCTCCCCAGAATTCCACAGGAAATTGCTTCTTTTTTGATCTATTTTTTTTCCTTACTTTCACTGGAATTATATGGAAAGATAACATATACAGAGGTAGAGATGACAGAATACTATTGATCAAAACAACTTTGCCCCCCATGGACAAAAATACCCCTTGCCAACCTTGCAATCTTTTCTGAAACTTTTCTATAATCATTTCTCAATCAACATCTTTTGTTTTTTCTCCAATGTATTGATGTCCCTAAGTATTTCATAGGCCATTGTTGAGTTTTACATCCAAACACATCATCAAGCAAATTCAATTGTTCTTCTTTCAAGTTGATAGGGTATATTTCACATTTTTCGAAATTAATCTTCATACCTGAAAGGGTTTCAAATGCTATAAAAGCCCATTTGAGCACCTCCATCATTTTCCTATCTGCTTTCAAAAAAATAACTGTATCATTAACATAGTGTAGATTAATAATTGAATGCCCATTGTTAACCTTTGAACCTAGTCCTTGAATTAACCCTATATCTCTTCCTTTCTTTAAAATTTGGTTAAGTATATCTGCCACTAGGTTGAATAGCACAGGGGAGAGATGGTCCTCTTGTTTTAAACCTCTCTTCACTTCAAAGTATGGAGTGAGCTTACCATTAATATTAATACAAGTGTGCCCCCCCTTTGAATAGTTGTTGTAGCCATTTTACCAACTTCTCAGGAAATCCCCTCTTCAGCATCATCTCAAACAAGAAATCCCATTGAACCCCCTTTTCTAAATCTACTTTGAGAACCATCCCTTCCTCTTTTTCTAATTTGGTTGAATGTATTATTTCAGCTGCACATAACACATTATCTAAAATGAACCTTTCTTTCATAAAGGCAGATTGACTTTGGTCTATCATCTTATTTATAATTGGTTCTAGTCTATTGGTTAACACTTTGGTCAGCAGTTTGTATATGCAATTTACCAATGAGATTAGTCTGAATTGTTTTATATCTTCAACATTTTCTATTTTTGGCAATAGATATATCATGGCCCTATTTAGTTTTGAGATATCACCTTTATGGTTATACAATTGATCAAACAAATTCAGTATCTCACCCTTTAAGATGTCCCAATATTTTTGATAGAATCTAAATGTCAAACCATCTGGCCTAGGTGATTTGTCACCAGCTGAGGTATGAAGAGCTTCAAAAATTTCTTTCTCAGAGAATGGTTGGATGAGTGTTTCTATATCATTTGGAGATACCATATCTTCAGTACCCCAAAAGGAATTCTCCATCTTGGCACTCTGAAAACCTGTAACTCCAAAGAGTGCCTGGTAAAAGGCTAATATATGTTTTTTTATCAGAACACTATCTGCAATGTCTACACCCTTTATCTTGAGGTGTGAGATACTCTTCTTTCTTTTAAAGCTAATGCAAGTTTATGAAAATATTTGATATTATTATCTCTCATGAGCAACCAATCTACTTTTGCTATATTACTCTAATATATCTCTTTTTCTGAATATATCTCAGATAGTTTTGTTGATTCATCTAGATATTTTGAGAATTCATCCTCATCCCATTCTCTATCTTCTTGAATGGATATGAGCCTATCAATCTCATTCTTATGTATATCTTTCAATTATTTTCACCTGACTATAATGATTTTTGGCCCACCCTTTCATTTTTTTCTTTAAAATTTTTACTTTCTTCACAAATCAAGCAACCTGATCTTTAATCCCTTTATTTTGATGTTACCCCAGCTATGCATTAAAGAATCAAATTCAGCATTATTAATCCAAGAGTTATCAAACCTGAAAATATGATCTGTGTTTTTGCTCATTTCCCCATGTAACATATAGGTGAGTGGTCAGAATTGAATCTAGTAAGACAATTAACTTCCATGTGTGGAAACAGGCCTTCCATTTAGCATTATAAATGAATCTATCAAGAAGAGCAAGGCATGGTGCCCTTCTGAGGTTTGATCAAGTATACTTGTTACCTAACAAGGGGTATTCTAGTAATTACATCTCATCTATTACTTGATTAAACCTAAAAACCCCAGAAAAGTTAAACTTTGAATTATTTTTTTCATACACATATCTAAGTACATTGAAATCTCCTCCCACCAGTCAAGGACCCTCCCATTTAGATCTTAGGAACATAAGTTCTTCAAAGAACTTGTGTTTCTCCTCATGTCTAGTAGGACCATAAACACAAGTAAAGCCAAATATAACCCTACTTTCCTCCCCTTTTATAGCTATAGATACCGTGAAAGTTCCTCTAAAGTAAGCTAGTACTACATATTTTTTCAGATTGATCCCTATCATCACCCCCAGCTGTACCTTTAGCTGGTAAGAAATGCCATTTAAAATATGGAGGTGAGAAGGTTCTTATACATCTCTTAGTGCAATGGGCCTTTTTAGTCTCTTGTATTCCAATTAAGTCTATTTTATTATCAATTATTAACTCTTTTATGTATCTCCTTTTTTAATTTTATTTATGCCCCTAACATTCCAACATAAGACTTTCATTTATATATCAAGTGAATTTACCCTCATAATTATCTGGTCTAATCTTTCTCTTTTCTGCTTATCTTTCTTTGTAAATTTGACTCCATTATGCAGTCTAAATTCCATTTCCTCTATTGCAGACTCAAACTGTTTCTTAGAAAGTGTTCTAAGGAATTGTATATGTTATATTTCCTCTGTCTCAGATTCTGCTAATTTGATCCCAAAACAGTGAAACAACTGAACTACTTCTCTATCTACCAACTCATTAAAAGGAAATGATATGTATAGAGAATTACCTTCTTCTATTTGAGCAATTGGATGAATTGATTTCTCCTTGATCTGTATTGCCTTCTCCATGGTAGGGATATCTGGCTGCTTTAGCCTTTGTCTCAGGCTCTGCCTAGTCACTGGAGGTAGTTGAGCTATAGGTTGTGTTTCAATTACTTATATCATCTCCCTTTCTGTTATTGCCCCCTCAATCATCCTTATCTCTGGGTTTTCAGCCTGCAATTTGTGTATCACCAGTAGCATATTATTCTCTGGCACCCCTCCCACAGTTTCCACTTCATCCTCTTTCACTTGCCCCTTATTTTCAATCATACCATCCCATTCACCCTTTGTGTCAGATGTGCTACCTATCTCAAATGTTATCTCCTCCACTTGTACAACCTCCTTTAACACCTCTTTGCCTTTGTATTTTATCTGAGAACTTGTAGCTTGATATGTGAGATTTATTTCATTTTGTGTCTCAGTTATATCTACTTCTCTACTTACTTCATCAGCACACTCTCCTTGATCTTGGAGCATATCTTTCGGATCTTCAAATTCCTCATCCATATTACCCTCACTCTCACCATTGTTTTCATTATTGCTCGGATCTTTATTTCCTGTCAGTGCCCTCCCTTTCAAGGTCTCTGGATCTTTTGGAATCTAGATTCTCCTTCTTTTCACCCTATCTTTCTTTTGTTCAATGGGCTTATCATATAGAAATCTAATCTTAGACCAACAATACTCATTTCTAAACACTACTTGCTTATATTCTAGTATATCTTGAAATTTGCACGCCCCAATCCTCAGTTTGGCTTCCCTGAAGGTCAGATCTTGAGAGGGTATTCTGATCAATTTTCAAAATTACACCAAAAGACTACTAATTTTTCAAATTCATTCTTACTCCATAATTTCCTTGGAAAGCCAATTATACTTACCAGTGGCTTCTCAATCGATCAGCATTTTCAAACGACGGATCCCATAGGGTGGTTCGGAGTATTGATGCTTCGATCCTTACTGTACCGCTTTGACCACCCTATCCCGCCACCAACCGGGACCTTCGACCAGGAGCCGATAGTCCTCTACCTCAGATACTTTCCATGGGAAATTTGGAGCCACACGCCTCAGACTTCGTTCGACACACTCTTTATTCAGATCTTGTGTTGTGTGAATCAACACACACTTCTTGAAGTTATCTTCTATCAGCTTCGAATCATCAGAGTTTTCAAAGATCATTATACTCTTATCACTACGATCCATGTTTTCACTCATATTTTGGCTCAAATTTTGATCAGATGCACCAGTTTTGTTTGAGATTGGTTCTAGTACCCGATTTGGTATGGATTTGACCAGAACAACCTTCTGTAGCTGATTAGCTCTGCACTGCCACGATCGATGACCCGTGCCACCACACTCAAAGCATACCACTGGATTCCGACAATCCTTAGCTAGGTGACTTTTTTCTTTACACCGAAAGCACTGATTGTGAGCGATCTGAAAACAAGGGGGTGATCTGACTTTAACTGAATTTCCCTCCCTTTCTTCCTTTTCGTCTACACGTGGAGCTCCCTTCACAGATGACTCTTGCCTACTAGGTAGTACTGCATCTTTGTATGAGCCACGAGATGACTTATGCACCAAATCCACGAGAGAGTGCTTTAGAGTAACGATCTCATCTAACGTTTGGCTAAGCTTGGAGATTGTTGCAGTATCGCGATCTATGGCGGTAGATCTTGCGACGCCATTGTCAAGCTTAGATGCCGAGACCAAACGAGGCCCGTTACAAATCGCCTCTTGGGCCTCAGAATCGCCTATCGAATCGCCCACACTTTTCTCTTGGGTCATCTTTTTCTCCTCAACTACTTTAATTTGCATATGCAAATTTGGAAACTTTCTAAATCAACAATTGGGCAACGATACATCTGGACTAGATCCTTAGTGATTTAGATTCTCAGTTTCTAATTTCTGGAAAATGTGAACTGAGGGAATGATGTATGAAATTAATCAGAAAATAAAAGGTAAAATAACCCATAATATCATAAAATATTGATAACTGCAGATCATATATATAAACTTAGGTCTTTTTGTGAAATTTGATTTAAATACGTAATTTAATTTGTCTTTGTTTTGTATGAGTTCAAAATACTTTCCTATTTTTGTGAATTTTCATGTAGAAATCAAGAATGAAATGTTAAAGATTATAAGTTAAGATTGTAGAGCTTGTTCTTAGCTTTGTAACGAATTTGAATTGCCTAAGTCGAAATATGAATGAAAAAATTATGGCGAAAATATGAGTGATGCATTGTAGGCTGAAAATTCTTGCGGGCTACAGGAATTATATTGCAAGTTCCACAACTCAACTAAATCGCAGGCCACATTTTCTCTCTAGTAAGTTGCAATCTGGGTGAAGTTCCACAGCTCAACTAAATTGCATACCACAATTTCTCTCTTGCAAGCCGCAATTTGGACATTTTGTCCACTTTACAACATTCCTGCAGGTCACAACCCCTCCCTTGCGGGTCACAATATGAAGCTCATCTACTTGCTGGAACCCGTATTTCATCCAATCTTGTCGGAACCCGTCAAGGTCGTGCGAAGAGAAGGCTCCGAGGTTGACTGAGGCAATTGATCATCTTCCTCGTCTTGTTGAGTGTGTAGGCGCTTGGAAGAGACCATACGAACGATGCTTTTAACTCATTTGACAAGTGAATCCATGGTGCGGTTTGAGATATGTGATCTTGAAATCCTAGGTTTTGATTGGAGAAAATTGGAGAGAAGGAGAGAGATTTGATGAACGAGGAGCAGAGAAATAAGATGAGAAGAGAAATGGGAGCAAGAATCTTGAAGGAATTTGAAGAAAAGGAGTGAGGAGAGGTGGTATGAGGAGGTTGGGGAAGAAGAAGATGTGCAAATTCGTGGCTTGTAGAGAAAGAAAGAAGAAGAATGGAGCAGGAGACGAGTTTACTGAGGCTGGAAACAGTGAACCGTTAGCAATTGTTGCACTTGTTAGCTAACGGTTAAGCTTTGGGAGGAAATCGAAATTTGAACATTGGAAGAGTCTACTAACCATTAGCAAAGTTTAACAACTGTTGGCTAACGGTTGAACGCTGGCTTCTGAAGAAAATTCGAGGGATTTGAATTGTTTCAAGCGTTACCAACAGTTAACAATCGTTGGCTAATGGTTTTTGCTGGAATTTTGAGAATATGGAGGAATGGTTAAGCATTATGAACCGTTACCAACAGTTGGAAATCGTTGGCTAACGGTTGCTTGCTGGAATGTTAGACATTTTGAGACTTTTTGAGAGAATTTAATCAATTGTTCTAACATCCCTAACTTGAAATGTAGCTTACAATGTTGTTGTGTATTTAGGAGTTTTGTGAATATATCGTCAATTTGATTTTTTTGTAAATGTCGCCTTTTTCGATATGATCTCGAAAGAAGTGATGTATAATTTCGATGTGTTTGGTACAAGAGTGGAATACCGAATTTTTGGAGATTAGAATTGCGCTTGTGTTGTTACACATTATTGAGACCTTACGAAAGCGTAAATTATAGTCATTTAAAGTATGAATCATCGACAATAATTGGGTGCGACAACTATCGACTGCAACGTATTGGCCTCGACCGTTGAAAGAACTACCGATGTTTTTTTTTACTAGACCATGATACAAGTGAACCACCTAAGAATTGACAAGTTATGCTTGTACTTTTCATATCCATTCGGTGTCCGACAAAATCGACATCGGTACATTTGAAAATTCCGATTGACGACCTACTAAGTCAAGTTCCGATTGACGACCATATCATAACCCCAAGTTTAAGTTACCTTTTATATATTTGAAAATTCTTTTGACAGTCTTTAAGTGTGATTCCTTGAGATTTGATTGAAATCTAGCACAAAGGCATACTAAAAATATAATGTCGGGCCTACTTGTTGTTAAGTAGAGTGGACTACCTATCATAGCGCAATATAGAGAAATCTCTACCAATTTTTCGCTTTCATCTGCATCAAGGTTGATATTTGTCGTCATCGGTGTCTTGCTAATCTTGCTATCCTCCATGCCAAACTTTTCCTCAACTCCTTTGCGTGTTTGGCTTAATTTATGAGTATACCATCGTGTAGTTGCTTGATTTGCAATCCCAAGAAGAATTTTAGCTCTCTCATAATGCTCATCTCAAATTCACTCCTCATTAACGAAGCAAAATCCTCGGCAAGTTTCGTGCTAGTTGTACCAAAAATAATATCATATATGTATATTTGAACCAGCAACGTGTCATCTCATTTCTTTTTGGTAAAGAGAATAGTGTCATTTTTTTTTCATTTTTCCCTCTTGTGAAATCATTGTTTACTAGAAAGACACTAAGCCTACCATACCATGCTCTAGGAGCTTATTTTAGACCATAAAGAGCTTTGTCAAGTTTCTATACATGATCGGGAAAGTTTGGTTCAACAAAACCGGGTGGTTGGTGCACATATACTTTTTCTTGTATGAATTCGTTCAAGAACACACTCTTGACATCCATTTGGAATAGGGTAAAAGCCTTTGTAAGATGCATATGCCAAGAGCATCCTAATGAATTATAATCTAGCAACGGTGCAAATATTTCCTCATAGTCTAATCATTTTTTGTCTAAAATCTGGTGCTACTAATCTTACTTTATTACGAACAACATTCCCTTCTTTGTCCTTTTTTATTTTGAAAGATCCATTTTGTTTCAATTATCTTTCTATTTTTAGGTTTTGGCACAAGTTCCCAAACTTTATTTCTTTCAAATTGGTTTACTTCTTCTTGCACGACACAAATCCAATTGGCATACGAACATGTTGTTCTAAATTATTTGATTCAATTGTGAAACAAACACACAATGAACAATCATTTGGTTCAAACTGGATATGAGGAAGAATTCGTAGCCGCCTAACTTCCAACTGCTCCATGATAGCAAATGTAAATGATCGATCCACACCGCTAAAAACATTATCCATACTAATATAGACTTGGAGACCAAATTTTATATATTTTTTATTTTTTTTTACTATTTTATCGAATAGATTGAAAACTGATTTATCTAACGATTTACAAACATCAAATTTTCAAACCATTCGATAAAATAGTAAAAAAATTCGAAAATATAAAATTTGATCTCCAAGTCTATATTAATATGTATAATATTTTTCAACGGTCCGAATCGATCATTTACACTTAGTATAATGGAGCGATTGCGAGCGATTATGATATGAATGGCGGCTACGAATCCCTCGTTATATATATATATATAGAGAGAGAAAGGCTAGGATTCATTTTTATGCTCCACCCATTATGAACCGTTAGATTTAGTTGATCATTTGAGGCGCTGATCGGAAGAAAAAATACGGAAAGGCTAACTGGAGGCACCATTTCCACCAAAAAATTAGACTGCTTAATTGTTTCTTCGAGGCGCTGGCTGATCGTCTCCCTCCCGATGTATCGTTCTCCATCCTCAAAGTCGCGACCAAATCACAAAACCTAGTTCGCGACCAAATCCCTGCCTAGTTCGCGACCAAATTCCTGCCTAGTTCGCTCTTCGTTTCATCTTATCAGGTGGTGAATTTCGAAGAGATAGTTAACTGAGAATTTTATTCAACGAGGTGATCGGATGAACATTTTTTTATTTTCTTTAATCCATTTCTACATGCTTCTAAATTTTGACAGAATGTTCCCATTTAATCTTCTTTATTTCGTTAAAGGCAACACATGTCATTTGATTACTATCTAAATAGAAATGACTTATTCTAGAAAGAAATCGATGTCCTCTGCATAGTTTTCATCAATGAATCAACCTCTTGGCTTTCACTTCAATTTTTTTATGTGTCCTCAACTGGGACGAGGTGAATATTACCCCAGTGACCAAAATCAATCAACGCTGACAATATGTTTGTATATAATCTATGTCCTTGTTTGCATAACTATGTTCTGTTACAACCTGTACATAGTTAATTGCATAATCATCTCATGTTTTAGTTAAATTGAAGTAAATTGAAGGAAACTAGGTGTAATTTACTGTTTTAATGATCTCTGTTACAACATGGAGATCAATACCAGTTTATTGTTTACTATTTTATTGATAACTGCATTATACTGTATTGCAGATCTCCAATGTCATCATTTGCTGGGTCAATTAATAATTTTCCAGGAGAAGATGAAACAAGTCCAAAAATTCATTTGAGGGTACTTGATTATCTATTTTCAAGCATTTTGATTATTTTTTCATATTCTATTTGTGTAATATTCATTTTTACAACTTTGTTAATATGGAACAGTTTGACGGAAAAGATCCATACTTTCAAAACTTTGAGTACGAGGGAATTGAAGAAGAAGGGATCATTAGTGAGGAAGCAAAACCTTTAATTGAGGACGGTTTTGAAGCATTAGATGAGGAGGAAGCTGCAATTGTAATTCAGGATAGGGTCGAATCGACTGACATACTTAAGCCTTACATAGGCTTACAGTTCAAGAGTCACGAAGAGGCATACAACTTCTACAATAATTATGCATTAAGAGTTGGGTTTAGCGTTCGAAAAGGAAGTCAAGGAACAAGCAAGAATGGCGTTACATCAAAGAGATTTTTGTGTAGTAATGAAGGAATTTGTAAGTACCAAGCAAACAAGAAGATGCCTATTGGAAGTTTAGCTATTCAAAAAACACCTGAAAAAGAGAAGGGATTGACAAGAACATGTTGTAAGGCTTCTTGTAGGGTCAGGATGGTAGAAGGCGGGATTTGGGAAGTGAGTGTTTTTGTGGAGGATCACAATCATGCTTTGATCACTAGTCCCTCTAAGAAGAGAAATTTGCGATCCCATAAGTGCATGACAGAAGAAGTTATAGGCAAGATTCGTAACTTGAATGCTCAGAATGTGGGAACTTCGCAAATAATGGGGTTCCTTGCTATTGAGCATGGTGGTATGGAAAATGTCCGGTTCAAGAAGAAAGATGTGAGTAATCGGATAGCAGCAGATAGACGTAAGCTTCTTGGGGTTGATGTGGATACTGCTCTAATGTTTTTTCAGAAGAAGCAGGCTGAGGATCCCGAATTCTTTTATGCAATAAAGCCAGACGATGATGGTGTAGTGAAGAATATTTTTTGGGTTGATGGACGGGCAAGGCGAGCATATCAGGAGTTTGGAAATGTTGTGACATTCGATACAACCTATCAAACAAACAAAGTTTCCATGCCCTTGGCGCCATTCATTGGGGTAAGCCACCACCGACATTCTATTTTCTTCGGCATGGCACTTCTTAGGCTCGAAAATGCACCAAATTCCGTTTGGTTGTTTAAAACATGGTTGGTTGTTATGTACGAAAAGAACCCGAAAGCTATTATTACTGATCAAGATCCTGCAATGAGAAAAGCAATTAAGATAGTTTTCCCTAACACGACTCATAGATGTTGTCAATGGCATGTAATAAGAAAGGCGGGAGAACATCTTGGCGTACTGTACGATCAGTTAGATGGATTTCATAAGCAATTGTGCATTGTTATTAATCGAAGCCTCACAGTTGCTGCTTTTGAGGCAGGCTAGAAGGCTATGGTTAATGACTTCAAATTGCATGAAAATAAGCACATCCATGTGATGTTTGAGTCCCGATCAGAATGGGTGCCAGCCTATTTTCTTGACAACTTTTTTGCTGAGATGTCGACCACACAGAGAAGCGAGAGTATGAATGCACTCTTTAAGTTATGGGTCAATACCAAAGATAGGTTTGCTACTGTGAAATCAAAGTTGCTGGAGCTTGGCAAGATAAGTTCATTGAGTGTAGCTACTTTTAGTTGTTTGGAAGAGATAATTGGCAATACCAAAGATATGTTGTTGTCTCTAGTGGGTAATACAGAGACTGAGGGTGAACTTGATTTCAACATGAGTGTGGCAGTTAGAGGAGAGAATGGCGATGTTGCTACAAAAAAGTTTTTTATTGATCCACCGGAATCGCAATGCAAGGGTAAGCGAAAGAAGTTGTTTAGATTCAAGTCTGTTGTTGAAAAGCATGCAAAGAAGATGCGCACGTGTAGTATATGCAATGCTAAAGAAGGACACAATGCAAGAACTTGTCCACAGGTCAGCCTCTAGCCATGATCATATTATGCCTTTCACATTTTATCATTTTTTTTCTAACATCATCTCATTGTTCTACAGCGACACAAAAAAATTAAAAAGGGCGAGAAAATTGCTGAAACTGATTTTAGCGAAGAAGATCAGAAATCGGTACATTCAATTTTCTTTTTACTGGTTCCTCTCAATTCTTATTGTATTTTTGTTCTATTAATCACCAAAATTTCTCTTCTTGATACCTGTTATGTGTTTAAAACTGACAGGAGGAGAAGCCTAATGCTAGAGTGCAATCAGAAAATTGCTGTTTTGGATTAGGGATTATTGAATTATGTTTTGGAATTGTTGTTTTGGATTAGGATAATTGACTGATATGTTGCTTTGGAGTTGTTTTGTTTTTGGCTGGTATGTTGTTTCGCATAAATTATTTGTTGGTACGCATGAATGTTGGATGGTATGCTTATTTTATATTTTTTGTTGTTAGTATGCTGGAGCGACTCACTAATTGCGAGATGTTTGGAAAAATAGATTATGTAACATGTGTTATATTTGGAACTTGTTGAGCATTTGTCATCTGGTTTTCAATTATCCAATTATCCCCAACTAAATAACAACATTCCAAATTTGATTGAAATAAATCCAAATACTGCTCTGAAAAAAAAATGAAAAAATATCGCTAGATCATTCATACATCATAAATGTTGAGTTATAAACATATAAAAGAGAAATATTCATACATCATTCAGACAACATACATACTATTGAACTTAAACCATGGAGACACAATTGACAATTCTCATAACACAATGAAAAAAACATGTCAATTCAGTAACAAGAGAAACTTGAAATATTCTTCAATGTAATTCTTGTCAGCAAATTCCTGAAACCAGAGAAGATCATCAAATTAGGAAAAAGAAGTACAAAACAAAAGGATAAATCAAGTTATACCTACTTTTTTGCGCAAATCATACTTGATTTCAAATTATATATTTATATTTACCTGAAGCATTTGCTCCTCTTCCTTGTCCATTGCAAGTTCTTTTAATAATTGTTGAATTTAAACTGAATAATCTGTCTTTTCTCCCTCCAAAGTTTATAAAAAAAATAATAGGGGAAATTGTGATTTTGCCATCCAAAAAGAGAGAAATTGTGTTTTTGCCATCCAAAAATCTCTTCTCTCTTAAATGCCACCTAAAAACACCATTAGCTTCTAAAAATGCCACCAATCTCATTTTTATAATTTCTGGAGAATAAAAAAATCTCATTTTTATTGAAATGCCAAAATTGCCCCTCTTGATGTTAACCAGACTAACAGTCGAGTCAACTCGTCAGACCCTATGTATTTTCTCGATTTTAAATGTTTTTATGCTTATTGTAAAATTCTTAACACTGTCAAACCTAAATAATGAAAATCCAATTTAAATATAAAATAAGTCATATGTTAGTCCTATGTCTAATTTTCTGTTTTAACTCTCTCTCTTTTAATTGATTGTTTCAACCCAATTTCACAGTCAAGAAGTTGGGTAAGAGGGCCTGGAATCTGGCAAAACAAAACAAAGTGAGGGGTTTTGCATTTAATTTGTCTTACCAGAATCAAATAAAAGTGAATTCTTGCTGGAGTAGAACGAACTTGACAGCACCTGTTACAGTACTAGTGGATCGACTGAGCCTGACAAGTCGACTCGATTGTGAGTCTGGTTAACATCAGGAGGGGCAATTCTGGCATTTTAATAAAAATAGATTTTTTTTATTCCCCAGAAATTATAAAAATGAAATTGGTGGCATTTTTAGAAACTAATGATGTTTTTAGATGGCATTTTAGAGAGAATAGATTTTTGGGTGACAAAAACACAACTTCTCTGTTTTTATGGCAAAACCACAATTTCTCCAAAATAATATCATTCAAACAAAATTTTCCTTTATAAAGGAAGTTCTTAATTGTCTATACTCTAGAAATTGATCAGAATAATCAGCATCAATATCAAACCAATGACAACAGTTAAAAAGCATGACTCGCATGACAAATTGTTTATATCCATAGGGAAAACACTATTATAGTTCTTACCATGAAACTGTCACTTACCCAAGATAAATTTCTTAGTCTTTTAATGAGTGTGTCTAGCTCTTTGGTCTGGAACAAAAAAAAATTCATTCAGCTCTTCATTATTGTTTTGGATTAAACCTGCCTCAAGAGAGATTGTCAGCAAAATCAAGATTGTTCTGCATGAAATCAGAAATTAGAATTCCAATTTCCCCAAATCTCTGAAATAATACAAGAAAATTGTTACAAATTTCAAAGGATACGGGGTAGTCGTTATCGGGCATAGGCAGCTCCAAGGGCGATGAAAGTAGGAAGCTCGAGTAGCGACTGTACGAGAGAGACCGTGAGCGGCGGAAAGAGAGCGAGTTCTTCAGTAGAAGGAAGAATAGGATCTAGGGTTCCGCCGTTTATCTATCATTTGGGAGATCTATGCGAGAGAGAGGGTGAGCGTTGGAGAGGAAATTTTTCTAGGTTTCGCCATTTTTATTTCTTCATTTTTTCTTTTGAATTCTGAATAAAGGGTCGGGAGAGAGAAACAATTAAGTGGTTTAATTTTTGGGGAAATTGGCTCCATGCCACTTCAAAACATCAAAATTAGATTTTTGTCACTCTATAATGTCTCCTTTGTTTTTTGCCACTCCAAATTGCATTTTTTCAGCCTTTTGCCCCAATTCTGCATATATCTATTTTTCTTCAGTAAAAATAATCCAAATAATTTTTTAAGACTAAATTGCCCCTAGAAAAAACTCTTGCATGTTATACATTTCAACTCACCTGCTTTATAACATAACAATTTCTGTATCAGCTTTTGACTTCAAAAATAAAATTAGCCATTTTATAAGACTGTTGCAAATGACTGACTTTTCCTTCTTGTACTAAAAGACCAGGTGCTTTGTGCATTAAGCTGGATCAATGAATTTCTTATAAGAAATGCTTACCTGATTTGACTGTGCTCACTTGATTGAAGTTACCATTTTAAATCTGAAGCTGCTACGCCACCGGTATCATTACAATACTTGGTAATTGTACCTAATTGGACATGGTTTATGTGTGTACTATTTGTCAGCATGTAACCACGTAACCAGCTAAGTAAGTTTACCAGAAAGCCTCCATTACAATACTAGATAATCGTACGACAACTATTCATGGAGGATGGAAAATAAATGTATCTTTGATTCGTTTGGTTAGGTTCGTGTTTGCTGGGGTTTCGTAGGACGACGATTCAGCAAAGGAGATCGTGTTTGGTAGTGTTTCGTCTTCAAGAACCTAGTCCGTCTGCTCCGTTCTTCGTTCTCTCGCAAATCAGTGTTGGGTATGGCTTCCTCGGAGGATATTGTGAGGAGATCGTCAAGGGGGTTTGGGGAAGACGAAACTGACAAGGGTCCCATTCGAATAGGTCTGTTTGGATTCGATAGGGGCAATTTCGTCTTAAAAAATATTTTTATTATTTTTATTGAAGCAAAATAGCAGAAAACAAATGAGGTATTATAGAGTGGCAAAAATAAAATTTTGATGTTTTGAAGTGGCATGGAGCCAATTCTCTCTTAATTTTTTTGGTGGAAATGGTGCCTCTAGTTAGAGGTGGCAGAACCCGACCCGACCCGACAAACCCGCCCGACCCGATCCGACCTGAACCCGACTCGATCCGATATTTTGATAAAGTCAAACTACCCGAACCCGACCCGACCCGACCCGGGATGATCCGTAACCCGAGACGAAGCGACACATGAGCGACCTGAGCCCGACCCGACCCGACCCGAGACGACCCGTAACCCGAGATGGCACGACACATGAGGACCCAAGCCCGACCCGACCCGACCTGAGACGACCCGTAACCCGAGATGGAGCGACACATGATGACCCGAACCCGACCCGACCCGACCCGACTTGACCTGATACAACTTGTAAATTGATCTAATCCTATCTTGCCTACATCATAATCTAATTTTACTAACAAATTAATATCAGAGAAAGTCAAAATTTACTTGTACAATTCAATAACGCGATTCGATCTTGTCCGATTGAACTTAAAACTCAAAATAATACTTGAAAGTTGTCGGTGCAACCCGACCCGAACCCGACCCGGTCTCACCCGACCCGACCCAAGACCCGAAAGTTGTCGATGCAGCCCGACCTGAAACCCGACCCGACCCATCACCCGAAAAAGATCGACACAACCCGACCCGAAACCCGACCTGACCTCGCCCGACCCGACCCATGACCCGAAAGTTGTCGATGCAACCCGACCCAAAACCCGACCCGACCTCACCCGACCCGATTCCAACCCGACTTTTATAAACGGTCAAACTAACCCGACCCGACCCGGCCCGACCCGAACCCGCCCGACTTGCCACCTCTACCTCTAGTTAACCTTTTCGTATTTTTTCTTCCGATTAGCGCCTCAAATGATCAACTAAATCGAACGGTTCAAAATGGGTGGAGCATAAATTGTTGGTGCTCCATGGAACACTCTAGCCTTTTTTTCTCTCTATATATATATATATATATATATTCATTATTTATGTTCGTAGATTCTTCTTTTATTCATTGTTCGTAGACTTACAACATAACTCACAAACAAATCAATTCTAAAAATAATCCCGCCGAAATTTAAATCCTAGATACATTCTAGATACACACTCACACTCGAATCTACAAAATTGTCACAAACGTAATTTGAACTCAGAACATATGATGTAATGTCTTAACCAACTGCACTTGATTTGAGGCGTGGTACTAATATAATATACTTGTCAAATGTGTTTGTTTATACTAGTAGTATGTGTATTACCATTACCATAGAAAAGTAGGCGGTGGAGCAACTCTGGGGTCCGGATGAGGGGCGAGGGAGCGAGATAGAGATCCTACGCTACCTATCTCTTGATTAGCTGAGGCCCCCAACATTCGACAAATTAAGGCGTGAAATAAATCTCGCTAATTTCCAATTTACCCCGGATCAGAATGGGGCTTGCCTCACCAGATGCGATCGAGCAACTCTCTGCTCTTATGGACGATCGTATGTAGTTTCTGTCACTCCTTTCCTAATTTAGAATCTATGTGGATTTATAATTATCTGTGAAAAAAAGCTCTCCTTCGTTTCTGTTGAATTTATTTTGCTTCAATTTTGGTGCAGTGGAGGAGCCACTCAAGAGCACATTTCAGGTATATGGCATGAACTAGTCAAATTTCCTTAGATCTGTTCGTTTTCTGAGTCAAATCTCAATTTATTGCGGAATATTTGATTTCTGTGTTATTTTGTACCAATGTATTGATCTTTGTTGAAGTCTGAAATTATTTTTTTATGAAGCCTTCAATTTTAGTTGTTGTCACTGTGGAGCATTGACTGTGACAAATTAAGTGAAAGAAAATAGTCTAATTTTGGGGCAGCAATAATTTCAGTCCCTTCGCAAAATTTTAAAATTTATCAACCCGTCAGCATATCCTTTGATTGGTTCTCTCCGTACGTATTATATTAATTTTCTTGTGAGATTTCGTGCACAACCAGGTCAAGTGGGCTCCCCTAAGACCTTAATATCAGCATTATAAAGCAACAAAGGTTGCGTGGAAAAGAGAGAAAGATCATTCATTTATTCTTAATCACCTATCTGTTTTGTGCAATGTATCAGTAATTACTATTTTAGTCTGAAGGTTTGCTAATGTTAGCATATTTTATGTTCTTCTTTTATGATAGTAATATATTCCTTATTATTCAGGTTCTTTTCAGAGTTTAGATTCTCTTAACATTTTGCTATGCATAGCTCAATTAAGCATTTCTTCTGGTTGTTCGTTGCACTTTGTATTTTACTATTTACATACTTATGATTGTAGTTTGTAGATGCATCTATCGTGAGCAAGGACCATGTTACTTGCATGATCACTAACTTCTATTGCATCTATGAGGTCGTTAATGCATGTCATGCGTTATTGTATGCCCCAAACGTTTCATGCTGGTCGTCATTTTTTTCATCTTGTGGTAAATAATGTATTTTCTATTTTAGGGTAGTTTCTGACTGAATTGTGCCCAATTTTGTGGACACGTGTATATGGTCCTTTGTACTTTCATGCTGGTCGTTATTTTTGTTGTCTTTTGGTAAATAACGTCTTTTCTATTTTAAGGGTATTTGCTGACTGAACTGTACCCAATTTTGTGGACACGTGTATATGGTTCTTCGTACATGTAGGGTATAAGAATGTAATTGCACGCAATGAGTTCTTATAGTAGTTGTAGTGTAATCCTACCGGTTATACTAAAATGCTGAACTTGGCAGAATGTGCATCAAGGGTTTAAGAATGAAACACTGGCACGGTTTCTTCGGGCCAGGGAGGGGAGTGTTTCCAAAGCTCATAAAATGGTAAACATCTTTTTTACCTTAATATATTTTCTTTTCTTTGAAAATAATTGGAATTGATCAACATATTTTCTCTTCTTTTTAAATTGATAGCTCATGGATTGCCTCGACTGGAGGATTTCAAATGAGATCGATAGCATCTTATCAGTGAGTTACACTTCCTTTAAATTTTGGAAATGGAACTGTTTTGTTTAGTGTTTAGTGTGTGAGAGGAAGCCACCACTGTTAGATATTAAAAGGTATTAATTAGTGCGGAGGCCGAACTGTTTCTGTGTTTGATGTACTACTGATATTTTTATAAATTTATTCTATAGATCTCATTATGAAGTGCTTTCTTGGATATCTCTTACACGTTGGTTGATTTCTATACTGGTCTTGTAATTGTTTTGATATGGAATACTGTTATGTTATGGTATGCTTCAGTAGATACCATACTGGTCAAATCTGGTAGTAGTGCTGATTTTCTTTGTTTATGACATGCGAGTTAGAAAAGCCACATTGCCAGAAGTTAAAACGAACCGGTTCATGGTCAGATCACATCCGAATTTTTTTTATTTTTGGAATTTTGAAGCAGATATTATACAATTTCGTCTGCGTCCCTACACAATTATTTCAGCCTTGACCATTTTCTTTGATTTTTCTCTTTGAACAGCAACCTATTGTACCTGTTGAGTTATACAGATCCGTTCGTGACACACAATTGATTGGTATGTCAGGATATTCAAGAGAGGTAAACATTCATGCTTGAATAAACCCAAATTTGTAGTCAGTGATCATCACTAATATTGTAGCATTGTACTGTTATTTCTAGTCACACCTGACTATTGTAATTTGTGGCATTCCTGATCGAAATGTATTAAATAGATAGAATAACTTGAGTAGATGATTAAAAAAAAAATTTGTTAATTTATTTCATAAGGTTGATCTAGGGTGAAAGAAAATAACAGTGGAAAAGAAGATGGACAAAATTGTTAGTAATTAGATGGACAGGATTTATTTCAAGGTTTTTATTTTGTACCATGTAACTCTAACATATTCCAACCATGTCTGGAAAGGAAGATGGACAAAATTGTTAGTAATTAGTGGACTATGCCTATAAATCTTGATCATGTATTAGGTAGGTTGGAAGTACTAGATGGCAATTAAAAGATAAACAGAAGTGCATATTTGCTGATATTGACATAAACATGGAAGAATCAAAACTTACTAGCCTTTTACTTATTTTTCTCTTTAACTTTATGTTTAAAATTAGGGGCTTCCGGTTTTTGCTCTTGGTGCTGGGCTTAGTACATTCGACAAAGCATCAGTCAGTTTTATATTTTCCACCATTGTCATCATTTAATTCTTATGAAGTCAATTAAATTATCTCACTCAGTTGTTATTAATCTACAGCCTTGATGTCTGAAACATGTAAACCCTAATTTTAAGTCAGGTATGCATGATTCTTATGTTTACTTTGTTTGTGTTTATTTATATACTAGGTCCACTACTATGTGCAATCACACATACAGATAAATGAATTCCGGGATCGTGTCGTGCTGGTATATATTTCTTCTCAGCTTCTATATTTCTTTTTATATCATTCGCTTCTCAGGAAACTAATGATGCAACAATTGAGAATGTCTATGCAAAATTGCAAAATGCTCTTATTGGCATGTCCAAGATTCAGGTTTACCATCAGGGCTGATAGCACTGTAAAACATGGACTTGCTGAGCTAACACATAAAGTACATGAAGACAAAAACACATGGAGTCATGTAGTATAAATTTCATTATCAAGGACATAAGTGCACATCCCCTCCATTTTAAAGTTTGTGATTATTACTGTACCGTCTTCTTTTACTAGGTTGGAGCCCTGATAAGTGATTAAGTGTCTATTATTATACTAATGCTGTTTATTTTTTACTAGCCAGAGGCATGTAAGAAGTATGGGAAAAAAATAGTGACGTGCTTGAAAGTTTTAGACATGACTGGCCTAAAGCTATCAGCTCTCAGCCAAATTAAGGTATGACAAAAAAAACTTTGCAATTTAATAATTTCTTATAACCACTTGAACCACACAAGCTCCCTCATTTAGCATCACTGGTTTGATCATGACATCAGATACTACCTCATTTTGAATTGACTAATATTATCATTCGTAGGTAACAGTGATGTATTCGATCACAATTTCATGCTGCATTATTTGCTTTAAGTTGTTGCTCTTTAGATTTAATCACCTGCAAATATCAGTGGACACACAATTCAGTTTTTTAGACAGTCAATATAATTTTTCTATATTTAAAAAATTTGTGTCAACGCCCTTTATTCTTTTTTGAATGTAAATATGGTATTTATGCATTCATGTTGGTGCAGTTATTGACCACGATATCTACAGTTGACGATTTAAATTATCCGGAAAAGGCAGAGACTTATTACATAGTAAATGCCCCGTACGTATTCTCAGCATGTTGGAAGGTAAGTTTATGTTTTTCCATATTAAGCTAAGAAATTGTTTTATGCATATATTAAGGTGATGTAAATTTTAAATCCACCCCTTGAAACAAGGATGAGAATTGCAGAGTTTGTTGACTTTTTGGTCAGTTTATGCAATTTCTTACCACTGTGTGTGCGTGTTCTGTTGGATTGCCTTTTGGTGTTACATATCAAACTTTGTTTTTGCTTTGTAATATATAATAATGCTGTGGATGGGTAAATTTGATCAGGTTGTAAAACCTCTTTTGCAAGAGAGAACCCGGAAGAAAATCAAAGTCTTATCAGGAAATGGCAGAGAGGAATTGTTACAGGTGAATTTTGCAGCTTTAAGATTTTAAATTTAAATTTATCTAACATGTATCTAGATATGACACACAAGGGTTGCCATAAATAGCAAAGATATCAAATTTGACTACTACATCCAGGTCAAGATCACATTGATTTTTTATATCCATATACTTGGGATACCTCGATTGCACATTTAAGTTCATGTTATGACATGCCCACAAAATTAGACCCCGGTTTGACCTTGGTTGTAATATTCAACCTTCGGTGAGCTTCTTTCTCAATTCTGAAATTAACCTTAATTCACCTCAACTGAGCAATTAAGCATGGATAAAGTTGAAACAGGAAAAAAAATTAAAAGCATGAAATACTTTGGCCCAGATATCTCTTTCATGTTTCTATTTAATTCCAAAACTTCCCTTGAAAAATGTGAAATTAAATATGTAGATAATGGATTATGACTCACTGCCCCATTTCTGCAAGAGAGATGGATCTGGATCTAGATCGGGTTCAGCCCGCTATGATTTGTCGGACAATAGGAACTGCTTCTCCCTGGATCACCCCTTTCACCAAGAGCTTTACAACTATATCAAGCAGCAGGCCTTGAAAGTCAACCCAGTTGGACCAATTAAACATGGGTCTTTTCATGTACATATGCCTGAACCAGATGCAGAGGGGACTCTAATTGTGAAGACCATCGAGTCAGAGATGCATAAGTTGGGAGATGTCAACGGAATCTCTCACTCGGTCAATGGGCTCAAAATTTTGGATAATTAGACAATGAAATTTCATGTGTGCCTCTGTCAAAACTCTGATTATTATGAATGACCCAGCAAGATAGTTGGAAATGTAAGATAACTCCCCTAGAAAAAAAACATAAAGGGCATCCTCTGTACGACATGCTCCTGTTATCGGCTTAAGACATTTGCTCTCTCTTATTACAAGCAAGAAAGAAGAGTTAGTTCCGCCGTTCTATTGAAATGTTAGAAAAAAGATTGAAGGGGACGAAGTATGCAAAGCTGCTTATAATTCTAGGGGTATTAATTCAAATTTCCTGTTGTTGGGGGCATTCTTAATATATGAGGTTTTGTAGAAGTGCATGTGTAATTGATTCCCTATAAAAGCATAGTTATAAATATATATCCAAATAGTGGTCAGGAATATCACTTATTCCTATGGAAAGTTATTCTTACTATGGAACCTAAATGTCTTTTTTGGGTTTTGGAGAAAGGTTTGGTTTTAAGGGGTATTTGTAGTCGGGGTATATCTCTTGTCATCTTATCAATACAAATTTTAGGTAAGACTTTGGTTTTACAAACCTAAACCAGTAAAAAAGAACAGAAAACAGAAGGTTCTTCACGCAGTTCTGCCTTTTTATATCAGATTCATTAAATTGGATCTACCTAGAATTTATCTCAAATTCTTGATCCTTGATGTGTAAATCATGGTATTTCATAGTCAGGATGTGTTGTAGAACCTGTAGGATAATATATTATGGTATTAAAAGAATGTATGTATATGTATTATGTATTTCCTGTTGTAATTTAGGAACTGATGTAAGCTTTAGTTCCATCTTACAGAATGGTAAATAATTTAATCAAGGAATCCTTGCAAATTGCTTGTGTTTGCTTTTCTACTTTCTTCTCTAGTTTAAATGCAGTGTGTTGCTTAGATTGGGAAATGCACATTTGACTATCAGCCTTATATATATATTGAGGTTCTACTAAATATGTTACTGACTGAAATTTCTGTTGTTCTGCTTGGGGAAAACAACTGTTCATTGTTTTTCTGTCATTTTTTTTTCCAAGTAGAGGAGTCGATCTCATTGGCTGATCCCTAATACTCCTCCTCTCTACTCTCCTTGACTGATATTTCACTATAACAATAAATATAATTGAAAAGAATAGAGATTAGTCCTACTACCAGTTAACTATTTGAGGCAATGAAAATGGTCCACTTCGTTTACTAGACGAGTTCACCACCTCGAGCGAGCTGCACTAAAGTTCCGAGCATAGTCCGTTTGCTCGAATCGACTCATTTAATAGACATGTAGCGTTCACTGACAAGTAAGAGCTTCAACTAGGGCTGTCAAACACATTAATGGCGACGCCAATGTCTATTTACGTTAATTGTTGCGTTTTAAGAGCATAACGATTTTTTTCTTGTGTGTTGCGTTGTGGTCAATAAACATACTGATTTTTTCTTGTGTTAAACGTTGCGTTTAAATTAACGGTCAAAACATTAAAAACGTTCAAATTTTTAAAGTCTGCTAATTAAGTGCACAACCGAATAAAACAAATAGGGAAAAACTATGAAAATTACAATTTTTTTTACATGAAGCATAAAAAGAATCAACCTAGATCACAAACTAACTTCTCAGTTTTTACCTATCTTCGCTAATGACTAAATAAAAGAAAATAAAATAGTGAAATACATATATCATCATTGAAGATCACTACTTGAGAGTCAAGGAGCCAAAGAAGTCATTTCTCCAGGCTTCATCCTCAAATAGCACAAGATGAAACAGATGTTGTTGCTTCATCATTGGTTCATAGTGGACCACCAACTTGTCTACCACTTTCTGCATAAAAATTAGAAGAAAATATAATTATGTAAGTTAGTAAAATAAAAATGTTAATAAAGTGAAATAATCTTGAAATGAGAGGTTATCCGAGACTGAAGCACGCAATCAGTCCTGAGCACAAATGAGAGCTTCCATACTCTCATCATTCAAAGAATTTCTCACTGATGATAATGTTATGTCACTAGTACTAAATGTTGCTTCCGATGCCACTGTCGATATCGGAACAAAAATAATGTCTCTGGCTAGCAGAGCCAAGACTGAATACTTAGGAGCATGAACTTTTCATCATGTTATGATGTCAAAGTCTTCATGTAAGCCGACCTCATCTAGTGCATCAGCTAAGTATTGCTCGAGGTATGATTTTACATTTTCAATATTTTTCTTTCTTCTAATAAAGTCTTTCAATCCAGCTCTTGTATCAGAGATATTATCGAATGCACTAGAACTTGCCATACTTAAACAAGTAATTAAATTAATAAAGAGAATTACACTAATATAACAATTAAACTAATGAAAGAATTAAACTAATACAACAATTACCTCCTATGTCTTAAGGAACTGCCAGCTTGTTTATGTGTAAGCTTAAAGTGTCTTGAGGACAAAAGCTACTACCCATCTTCTTAATGTTAAGATAGACCTCACAATATTCTGGAAAGAATAAGTTCAGGATATGATATTTGATGCCACTCAACTTTAACATGACATCATAAAAACTTTCAAACAACCAATCTCTCATTCAAAATAAAAATTCTTACAGTGTACTTCTTATCAACAATTGCATATCTTTCAATGGCTGGTTTGAGCTGCAATGCTAACTCTAGCATAAGATATGTCGAATTCCAACGTGTAGGAACATCCTATGCAAACCTCTTGTTTGGAACATCAACCTGTAATAAAATATGAATGTAAACATCTACAAATTACAAGTAGATTTGTAAGAGATTAAAATTTAAAAATACATGAGATGCTACTAATTGAAACTTCTCCATTCTTGCTTGTGAACAATGAATGTACTTCATCATTTTGCGTATATTGATAATCTCATCAGAGAGCACTTTCAACCCAACTTGAACAATCAAGTTGAGAATGTGACAATCACGTCTTTGATGAAAGATCTGGCCTTGTACAGAAAATACATCCTTCAAGTGTGTTGTACTGAACAGCTTCTTGATGCAAGCATCATTGGCAGTTTAATTGTCAAGCACAAGGCATAATGTTTTTTATGTTCAAGTTCCACAATACCAATCTGTCATAAATATTTGTGACAATGTGCTTGTTAGTGTGTGGACTTGGCAATTGAGTGAAATTAAGTATTATTTTTCTTAATTGTAATCATCATCAATGTAATGGCATGTTAGGGTCATGAAGCCCCAATCTCCATCCTTGTTGGTCCATAAATCATTAATAAAAGTAACTCTACAGTCAAGTGCACCAACAATATCATACATTATACCTCTTTCTTCCTTATAAATTTTTATATGGTCAGACCTGAGTGTGTTCCTTGAAACCAATTTGAATTGGGGCTGGAGGTCACTTAAGAGCACTATCAAATAATGATGAGTTAAATGGGTATTTATGTACAATTACCATTTTGGAAAGCTTTTCTACATTTGTCTTGATTAAATTGCCAAGCAATAAGCTCTGGACCAGCTATCAAGTGTAACAAAGGCAAGAAATGCCCTATTAGCATATGTATATTATGTATTCACAAAGTAAATTGAAAGTAATTGTACTTTTTATATTGCCAGCCTGCAAGAAGGTTTGCAAGGCATCAGATTTATGCCTCTTTGAGTGTGGCATTTTCTTGCAACACCCTTCTACATGATGTTTCAAGGAGCCAGTGCTCCTAGAGTTGTCCGTCTTATAAACATGCGCACATTATATACAAGTTGCATCATAAAAGCCATCAGGTCTAATTGGACCTTTCTTGAAGTGTTGCCATGCCTCAGAGGTCATGGTCTCTCTAGCTTTCATCTTATTGGTTTCAGAAATTTGATCCTGAGGTGCAGTTGCAATTGCATCAGGATCTTCATTGTCAGTCAAATGAGCTTTGGTTTCAATTCTCTATATCTCATCTAGTGTGAAATTTGTATCTAACCCCATGCTATAATTGATAATCAATCAAGTTATAACAAATAATTTTATCTAGTGTATCAAGTGCCAGTAATCACTGATCAATTCTAATCAATTATGATCAATTCTAATCAAGTGTATCAAGTGTCAGTAAGGAAGCAAGCAAGCTAAACATACTCATCTAAAGACAAATTAGGCTCAGACACTACATCATCTACACATTCTTTGTCTGGCCCAACCATTAAACATAACCAGAGAAATCAAAATACCTGCATGCAAATTGAAAACAAAAATAAACAGAAACAACAACAAAAATAAAAGAAATAAGATAAGCTCAATACCTTAGAAACTTAGAACTGCTTGATTGCTTATGTTGGATTAAACTCATCTCTTGTTTGACAATTTGCAAAACAATTAAAGTACTAACTTTGCACATGAGTTTTGATGAAGATCCAGGTTAAAACATGTACACACCAATGTCAAACATGCTCAAACATGCCCTGGACAAGTCAAGACATGCTCAAGTCATCAAGGAAAGGCTTCAATGTGCAATACATAGCACAACGTTATCATAACGCTTCAAGACACGTAATAATGAGTCACTAAGGCATTATGATGGATGCCCAAGGCGTCATAATGCCTCACGAGGAGAGAGAACCTGCAAAAGCTGGATTTTCCCAAGCAAGCATTGTTGTAACGATTTAGGAAGGTGTCACAACGGGTTACAACCCGTTATAACGAGTGAGCAAAGCGTTATAACGGGTTTCTGAAGAATTGGCCCACAAGTCAGCTATAGAAGGGCAAAACAGGAAAAGGTCCAAGTCGTTATAATGCCTTTCCCAATATAGAATTGGCCCACGGGTTTCTGATTTGATAGGCTGAACCACGTTATATAGCGTGTTCTCTTGTTCTCGATTGCTCTCTCTTCACTCTCTCTCTCTCTCTCTCTCTCTTTAGTACTTTGCTCTTAGACTTGTGATTTGCTCAATTAGTTCTTGAAATTGCTTGCTCTATTACTTGGTTAGGTGATTAAAGTCTAAAAGCTTTAACTTGAATTGAAATCGCTTTCGCCTATTGCATTGACCTTAGTCTTATGCATTAAGCCCCAATCATAATTTCTAACAGTTTACACCTCCTCTTTCTTTTTATTTATGTTTCTCTCCTTCTCTGTGATTAATTTCTTTGTCTCTCTCTTTTTTTCTTTTTTCTTCTCTGTCATTTTTCTCCTTCACCAGAGACATATATAGACTATAGGCAAAGAGACCCTGGTCGAAGACTTGTCACCAGTCTCACAGTCACCTAGATACTGGCAATCATTCTCGGCTTTTGAACTATCAAGTCTGCTCAAGTACACTAGATGACCGAAAACAAGGCAACAAATCGTTGAAAACATGGCTAAATCCTCAAAATCTGCTAGGTTTCAGGAAAAAAGAAAAACAAAATCATTAAGGTCCCAGAGAAGGAGACCAAACCGTACCGCCACGTCGCACATTGGTCGACAGGCTGAGATTTCAATCGACAATATGCCTGAGTCATCGTGCAAAAGAGAGAGATAAATGTCATTAGTCAGTCTCGGAGAGAGAGCGAGAGAGACAAATAGAAAATAAGGAGAGCGAAGCAGCACATCTAGGGTTAGGAGCATTTAAGTCTTTACATTTTCGCCTATTTCAATTATGCAATCCAAACTATTTCAGACTAAAAGAATACTAAACGTAAAAACACAATTAAACAAAACGAAATCGATAATTTGCATTTACGTTGCGTTTAATTAATGCAACCAAAATTACTTGTGTTTAATGTTGCGTTTAATTAATGCAATCAAGATCTCTTGTTTTTTACGTTGCGTCGTTCGCAAAACGTTCAAAATGCGTTGAGTTGCATTGACACCCTAGCTTTAACATAGAAAATGAGTAGAACGAGATTAGATGTTACGATGCTTCCTTTCCATCGTGATTTATTCGTTAGGGCCTGAAGAATCATGGATAATTTCTTTTGGAGCCTGAATTATACCACCCGGTAAGTCGGTAACCCGTTGTATGCTTGTATGCTCGGCAGTCGGCAATAACGTATTTCTGAGATCTATTTTGCAATTCGGCCCATAACTTTTATGATACTCCACATTGGACCCATATCATGCATGCGTTGTCGCGTTGATCTCTCTTTAATTCTTCATCCACTCATTCTTTCGTTACCACTGCTTGGATGGAGTATATATGGGATCAATTAAATTTCATTTTTTTCTTCCAAAATGCGGATGATATATAATAAATTACATTTTTAATGCGAAAGTTGCTGGTTTGAAATTCATTTTCTGCAACCCTCATCTCCTATAAAAGTAGCTGATTTGTATTGAATGATGATTATTTGAGTACCCCTAATCGCATAGTTAAAAAGGTTATTAGAAACATAATATATATTTGCTTGGTATCCATTTGGCTTTCAAAACGCCCTCTATCAAAACACAAAACATCTAAGTTTCTAATAATCTGTCGAATCTTCACAAAGATTAAATAAATTCATCTCATAAAATATTGCTTGATTTTGGAATACAATACATATTTTGCCACTGCAACAGCATACATTTCACAATTTCTCATACGTTATATGCAAACACTTTTGCCTTCAATCTTGTGATTTAATAAGACCACAACTTTATTCCTGCTCGTCTTCTTGCCTCTTCCACGGTGCAACAACTGGTCTTTGAGGAGGTGGATGCGGGTGCTTGAGGCAGTCAACAAGGCGATGAAGAAATCCGAAGCACGACTTAAAACGGTAGATGAGGAAGCCAACGGGGCCGATCAAGGTGCCGGTGAATGTGACAATGGTAAGAGGCTCCATTATTCTGAGTAATCTGTGTTTTTTGTCAGCTCAGAAATTTTGAGATTTTTGTAAATTTTAGGAAGGTTTTTTTAAGGGATTTATGAGGAGAGAACATGCAGGAGGATGCTGAATAACTAGTAGGGATTATTGAAGAGAGAGCATGCAAAAGGATGTGAATATATAATTATGGGGACCAGAAACGGGGAGTTATGGAAGCATGCATTTAAGGGATCAGAAGTGTTTCAAGAGAAACAGCAGCAACTGAAGTGTCATTTCATGATTTCATCCCAAAAAAGGTAAAAGAAGTTTGTCGTCTACAAGCAGATATGTCAGTTTCCTCAATTTGTTAACTTGTGGTACGGTTTGTTTCTCAATTAAGAAGAACTTATGGTTTGCATTTTGTTAATATTTTTATAGATTTTCTGTATGCGTAAGGCCCAAACCATTTTTGGTGTCCTGTACTGCATAAATGTTACCTCATATAGTCATATGGATATGATGGTGGGCTTCTTTTATGTGACTTGCAAATGTAAGGCCCGATTTTGAATCTTCACGGGCTCCCTTTAGGCCCGATATTCCCAGAAGGCCTCCTAAACCTTCTGGACAGAGAATCACTTCTAGTCTGAACGAGCCAACCTGATTTAGTTGAAGGAAAAAGCACTGTATTTGTATGTAGACCTGTCAAACGTTCTAAACGATCACGGAAGCAATCATTACCGTCAATCATTATGTTGAATCAACCAGTGTTTCGTTGATCGTTTTGTTCCGTGAACGGAAGTGAATTTAGTATCGTTGATCATTTCGTTAAATTTAAATGATCAAAACGCAAACCCGTCCAAAATTTGAACTCGTTTACTAACTCATCAATTTGACTCATCACTAGACCAAAGTATAAAAAAAAAATAACTTGTAATTTCACAACACAAAATACAAACATATGAACTTGCAAACACACCATAATTTAATACCAATTAAATGATTCAAACATACACAACACCAATTGATTGAAAAGATGAACTAAAGCTCAACCTAGAACTGATCATAACTAATTCAAAACATACACAACATCAATCTAGAACTAATCACAGCTCAGCAGCTCAACCAGATTACAGCTCAGAAGCTCAACTGCTCAACCAGATCACAGCCCAGAAGCTCAACCTAGAACTTAAGCTATCTTCTCAGAATCTCAGATACCAATCTCAACCATAGGCTAAAAAGAAACGAATTGAAAACATTTGAAACTCATAAATCATCACAAAGGAATCATTGCTTCAGTTTTAAGGAGCCAAAGAGATGAACTGGTAAACCAGCATTCCAAGCTATATTCCCAACAATACTGACCTGCTGCCAAGCAACAACACTAGCCAAACAAGACATGAAGTCTTGCTAGCATCTGATGCGGAGCAGATTGGTATGAATTATATGGTCCAGGTGGACCAAAAGAAGAATGGATGGGTGCACAGGAAAGACAGGAAGGCTTAAGTTAATTTTAGAAGTTATTTTAGTAGTTGCCTTATTTTCTAATATTTCCTTAGCAGTTATTTCATTTTCAGCAGTTATTTCATTTCCTTTATTGTTGTAACCTGAACCAACGACTTTTAATTGGCTGGCTGTATCTTTTGAGGGGGGGGATCAGAAATTAAGAAAAAACCAACTTGGGTCTCACGTTTCTTTGCTGCTGAAAGAAACTGATTCTTGCTTTTCGCTGTGTCAGGTGGTATCAGAGCAAGGCTTTCATTCCTGATCTAATGAAGGGGAACAGTAGTCATGCCTCCGACAGAGATCGGGACATGGAAAACCTCCGAGCCGAGGTTACGGCTCAACGGGCGACGGTTACGATCCTGGAACAGAGTGTCCAGGGGATGCAACGGTGCCTTGAGGGTATTGTCGCACGGCTTGACGCCATGGCGGTAAACCTTAACAGAGATATGGCTGAAGGAAGAGATCAACCGAGAGGTGACAATGCTCGAGGCGAAATTTTCGGCAGAACTAACTATGGCAACAACCGAGGCAACTCCATCCAAGGAGATGACTCGGAAGATGAAGAAGAGGAAGATTGGTTAGGCCGTTATCGAGCCGCTAGGCGGGGTGATGGTCGGGGCAGAAATCAAGGTAACCAATATGAAAGGTATAATTATGAATTTAAACTAAGGGTAGACATCCTCAGTTTTAATGGGGGATTTAATATTGAGGACTTTATTGATTTGGTTGCTGAAGTTGATCGATTTTTTGATTATATGGAGATTCCTGAAGAGAAAAGGGTGAAGTTAGTAGCCTGTAGGCTGAAAGGGGGAGCCTCTGCCTGGTGGGAGAGGTTACAAAACAGAAGGTATCGTGAGGGGAAGTAGCCTATTCGAACTTGGTATAGAATGAAACAGCTGTTACAGAGGGACTTCCTTCCTCCAGATTATGAGCAGATTCTTTTTCAGCAATATCAGAGGTGTCATCAAGGGCAACGATCTGTTTATGACTATACCGCTGAGTTCATGCGGTTGGCTGAGAGAAATGACTTGCGTGAGAGTGAAGGTCAGCAGGTTGCACGATATTTAGAGGGGCTGAAGCCACAAATTCGAGAAAAAATCGGGGTTCATGTTTTATACAATCTTAATGAAGCAAAGAATATGGCTATGAAGGCAGAGTTGATGCTACAAGAGAAGAGTAGCAAGTGGAATTCAAACAGGCGTGATCTTACTAGCGATGGCTTCCTCGAAACACTACAACCAAAGGTAACACAGCTCAAGAGGTGCAAAATACGGGAAAAGAGGATAAAGCAGCGGGGAAAAGGCCGATGGACAAAGCCCATTTCTAGAAACCAAACCCCACCTCTAAATCGCTGGCTGGCAAATGTTACCGGTGCCTAGAACCAGGACATCGATCTAATGAATGCCCTCAGAGAAGAGGTGTTAACATTGTGGAGAGAGAACCAGAAGATGAGATATGTTGTGAACCTGATGGGGATGTGGGTGAAGGCAATTTTGATACAGATTTTTGAAGAGGAAGAGCCTAGTTTTGTTATCAGTTCCACCCTAATGGGTCTAAAAATATTGGATTGATTGTTCCAAGTTTGTCGGCAACCTGACGTTCCTGAGTTGTCACTAAAATGACACTTCTAAATGCTGCTGAACTAAACCAGTTGCACATATTTTCCAACACCGAACAAATTTCCCTTACTAGAAACATCATCGAGAACAAGCACATCTTCTGCTTCATAGGCTGCATCCTTGACGAGCTTCAGCCACTCGACGACGCCCTTGTTTGTTATCTGTTGCTTTTCAGCCTCTTCCAGGATTGCTTGCATCTCAGGCAACCTGTTCTTCAGATTATTCAACATCTCTTTTGTCTTCCTGTGCAAACCATGGTTGTCACCGAGGTAGACACCTGCCTTATCAACGAACTTGCGAATAGCAGCTGATGCAAACCATCCTCCAACCACCAATTCTACTCCGGACATATTTGCAGAAGAATCAAAGTGGGTCAAATTAACCACAAGCAGCCACAGAGGGACAGACTACAGAGAGAGTTCAAATTTAATTATTTCTATCTAAAATCTCCTTGTGTATTTAACTTTTTTTCTCGAACAAAGAGGAAAGTGGAGGAGGTCAATTACAAAGACGAGGTGGGAATAAAGAATAAGAGGGGACAGAACAGAGCCGCAGATAATTTCCTTTTCCAATAATAAGGTTTTTGAATTTTGACCCAACCAAAAGATTTTTCTTCAAAGCGAGGAGAATCATACCATCCAGTCAACTCGACAAACAATGTTTTTGAGACAATTCAAGTTTTGTTCTTCCAAGCGAGAGGAATTAGGAATTGGGGATTGCTTTTAGCACGCTTTGGAAAGTGATGGAACTTCTATACAAGAATTGCCTCCCACTGTTTTGGTCCTATTTTTCTGCCATCCAAACCGTTCAAATTTTGGAACGGTTCAGATCTCATCATCTTCTCTTAATTTTAGCTTTGCCTTGCATTCATGATCATGAGTCTTCCCCCGATTTTTTTTTTAAATAATATTTCATTAATATATTCAACTAAATATAAAAAACAGACGGGATAATTTTGTTAAAATGACTTGCGCACCTTTGTCATGTATTGTAATCCTCATTAGAATTTTCTATGCCATTTTGAATCAGTTCCTTTTGCCATTTTCGAATTTCCCAATTCTAATTCGTAACACTCCACTATGAACTACACAGTAAAATCTCACAGAGCAACAGAACCTAGTGCTTTCATTCAAAAAAGCTGAACACACGTACTATTAAAAATTCCAACAAAAAGAACACAGTATTTGACAGAAAAATCTCTCTTCAAGGAAAATTATTCATTTGTATAGTTTGAAAAGGATAACAAAGAAACAGGATCATGCTTCTGCCAGAATTTGATTGCCTCTTTAATTAGGCTCCTAAAGATCAGGCATGCCAATGCCAGCTTTGGCATCATACGTCTTTTCTAGGACATGCTCCATTGGAGTATCTCTTGGCCCCACTGCATAGTTTCATTTCTCAATACTTAGCTCAACTAGGTAAACATTAAAAAGAAGTAATACAAACTACCTACTTGCAAACTTCACAGTAAACTTCACAAACTCGGGATATACTGAAGCCGCTTTCCAGATTGAGGTTATTTGAAGTACCTAATTACAAACCTCACAACAAACTGCACACACTTGGGACATACTGAAGTTGATTTCCAGGTTGAGGTTAGTGGAGGTACAAATTCGTCTACATTGCAAAGCTTTTATGCTAATAGGATGATACAATACTTGGGGGCTTTGGGCAATATAGCTATCTAACAATGAAATGGATCAAAATCACTTTGGGGATTTGGGCAATATACTTGGGGGCTTTATGCTCTGGGTTTAATAACTTCTAATGGAAGTTTGTTGCGGGAAACTAAGGTGATTTATTGCGTCAATTGGTCAATAAAAAAACTCAACATGCATTGAGGTCTAATTAAAGTAACTAGGTCTGGCAAAGGCAATTAACTCAAGGCTTGATCGAATCAGATTAAACTCGGTGTCAGGTTGTCAATGAAAGTAAATAATCAAAATATATATGTGTTTTCCCCCAATAGAAGAGACAGAAAGAGCATACAAATAGTAGGTCGAGGTTTCTTCCTTTCTTTGAGGATTTCAGGTCGGGGAATAACTGAACCAGATGCCTCCTGGCCTCTGGAGACTCTAACTTTGGACCCATCTTCTAGCCTCTTGTACCCAATCTTGCAAGGCTTCCTATAATAGTTCAAAGCAAATTTCATACATCGTAAAATCAAAAGGCCTAGTTTCATTAATAAAATTCAAATCACAAAATTATCATAATCATAGCCCACAATAACTATCATTAATGTTATCTGAATTACAGTCTAAAGGAAAGTATCTGGGCTAAACTGCTAATATATGAAGTGTGTAAGTTATACTATACATAATCCGTGACAAAGAGGAGAAATGGAGAATGCACAAAACTAAAAGTCTATATAATTACCCGGTGACAGGATCAACAACTTGGACATTAGAAACATGAAGAGGGGCTTCAATGGAAAATATGCCCCCCTCGTGGCCCTCTCCTTGCTTTATGTGCTTCTTGACCTACAATGCAGGACAATTCAAGATGAGCTAATCCATATTCACAGATGGAATGCAGCCTGTAAAGGTCAAAGCTGATGCCTCTGTACTCCATTTTAATTTTATTTGTCTTCTACTCTTTTTGCTGTTTAGTTGAACAGCAAAATGACATGGTGAATGATAATGACTTCAATTGAAGTTTAATTAAGTCTAAATTAGGCCAAATTGTACAAAAATAAAACATAACAGCCCTAACTATTTGGGAACAGTTACCACTCTATAGCATCAAAGTCTGCTACTGGCATGCAAATACAAGCATATAATTGAGTCTCAAGTTTAAACAATAGAAATGATAACTCAACATTGAGCCAAACACCGCAAATGTGATGTAAGGAATTTTCTGCATTCACATTCAAAGATCTCCATCATATGTTTTTATGTTGAGTTCTTACATATAAAAACTAATTGGCCTTAATCCTCCTTTTTTAAACTCTGAATAATACTCGAGCATTTCTGCAAACACATGGAGCACACATTTCGAATCCAAATTACACAACTCAACAGATCCGCAGATTCTGATATAGAAAGGAATTTGTAATTTCCAAAGAGGTAATCGAGAAAAGAGGAGAAAATACCAGGTTCTTTCCCTCAACAATGACCCGATTTTGGGATCGTATGACGCGCTTGATGAATCCAGTTTCGCCTTTATCTTTGCCTCTAATTATCATCACCTAAAATCAAGTAAATTAAGACAATTGCTGCAGTCAAATTGAGATCGAGCTTTTCTTTTGAGGGGTATAAGCTGTAAATTTGGAAGAGAGATAGAAAAGGTACGTTGTCTCCGCGGAGGATTTTCCAGTGCCTGATTATCCTTTCCGCTGCTTTCCACCCCATTTCTCTCTTCCCTTCTCTTCTCTCTTCCCTTCTCTTCCTCTTAGTAGTCGGTATCGAAATGGGTTTAGGGTTTAGGGTTTACTTGGGATCCTTAGGTTTGCTTTCTGTGTTGCTCCTCCAATCTTTGTGGAATTCGCATCTGCTGCAAGTATTTTACGGGATCTACAACGTTCAATGAATATTGAGATCGGGGACACGAATCTAGAAATATATTGAACGGTCCAGATACACGCGAAATAATTTATAGTACTGAAAGGATCTCAAAATTAGCAAGTAATTAAACGCTTCTTGTATAAAATTATCGTGAACAAGGATGCCATCTCGAACAAAAATGCGATGCCATGAGAAGTTCTGAACAAAGAACAAGGATATTGACGCAACACTGTCATTAAATTGTAAATAAATTTATGCACAATTTTTCATTCATTTGTTTTATTTTTTGTGAAATAAATTTATAATTTTTTAGAGACAAAAACTTGGGTATATTAAATACTTTGGCTCATCTTGGTCATTCAATTTATCAAATCGGGAAAAATTGATTCCTTGAAAAACGCTATAAAAGTTCAAATTACTTTTCACAAATCTCGATAAATTTAATGTCTCAAATGAGTCAGAGTTATTCATCTTTTGAAATACCCAAATTTTTGCCTTCTTTAGAAGTTACATGAGATATATTATCTAATAATTTCGATAATCAAGAATCATATACGTGGAAAAATAGATTAAAAACATCACAAATCATCATACACACAAAATACACTGTAAACACATCATAGAACAATTTTTGTGTTATATTGAATGTGCCGATTTGAATTTTGGAAAATAAATTTAGAATAATTAAATACTATTCGTCAATTTTGATGACTTATGAGTTACAATTCACAAAAGCTAATTAATTAAAAGCAACATTTTTTTTTAAATCGTAAATGTTAAAATTTGAGCACATTATTCAATCCGATCAACAAAATATCCTTAAACAAAACAGAAATATGATATATAGAGAGAGATGCTATTGTGCATTATGAAGTTGTGTTTAGTTTTGACATCACACTCAAGTTTAAATAAGAAAATTTGAAACAATCGGTCCAAACAGTCCAACGTGACATCCATATTGAAATCTCACTAGAGATCCATTTTTTCATTTTTCAGAAACATTTTACTATCTTTTAGATTGATATGAAATTTGTTGATATAATGATTTCTGGATCATTCAATATGGTTGATTTGCACCCCTAAAAATAGTAATAAAATCTAAAAAATGAAAATTTTGGTTTAAAAACCCGAACTTTGGTCCAAAGTCTCATCATCATTCTTTTTTTTTTTAAAATGCAATCTTGTTTCCATACCCCCCCCCCCCCAAACTAATTATCCTAAAAAAAATTGCACGTCCCGACTCGAAAACTGTATGTTTTGTTAGATTATAAAATTTATATCCTCTTGATCTTTCAAAATATCCAATAAAATAATAGCAACTAACTGTTCTTTCATATAGTTTCTTTTCTTGTAGCCTATAAGACCTAGCTTCTGTTGGACAATCTCAGATCCTGATGTGATTTAGGTTAGGTTTGCGCCTAACCCAAATCTCATATGGAGTTTTGTTAGTTGCTTTAGTTGGAACTCTATTGAGTAGTTACAGTCTTTAAGGCTTTCTCCCACAAATTCTCAGGTAGAGTAGTACGAGCAATCATACTTCTCACCACGTCTTTAAGAGTGCAATTGTGTCTTTCAGCAATACTATTCATTACAATTGAGCCAATGTATATTGTGGTACAATCCCACGTTCTTTTAAGTATTTTGCAAAGGTTCATGTACATTAATTATTCTCCCGAACCGTCATATCTACTGTAGTATTCACCACCGCGATTAGATCTGACATGCTTTATGTGTTTGTTAAGTTGTAACTCAACTTTCTCTTTAAAACCTTGGAACATGTCTAATACTTCAACATTTTCTTTAATCAAGTAGATATGATCATATCTTGAATGATCGTCTATGAATATGATAAAATACCTATGACCATTTCTAGTGGCCTTTGGAAAAGGACCACATATATCGGTATGTATAAATTCCATGACATCATTATACATTTTGGCATCATACCTGTGTTTATTAGTTTGTTTTCTCTTTATGCAATTTACACATTCTTTTGAGTCTGTGAAATCTAAAGGTTGGAGAATATCATTAGACACAATGCGTTCGATTCTTTTCATAGAAATATGTGCCAAACACATGTTCCATAATGCGGCTGAATTCTCTTCAGTTGATTTACGCTTTCTAGTATCAATATATAAGGTTTCTAAGTGTGAATTCTCTATTTCAAGAAAATAAATATTACTATAAGAAGACATAGAGCCGAAAGCATTATAAATTGAGAAGGAAATAAGAAAATAAGGAGAATAATTGTAGAGAATTATAAATTGAGAAGGAAATAAGGAGAATAATATTACATTATATTGCTTGATTGTTGTATATTTTTACATGTACTTATATATAGAAATCTCCCATGCACCTAATGGCCAATTGATATAACGGTCATATGATTGTTGCTTCTTTTCCCTTTTTTTATCATTATGTTTCAACACTCATCCTCAAGTTATGATGGTAAATATAAATCAATCCTAACTTGTCTACATTATTGTTGAATGATTTTGGCTCTAATACTTTTGTGAAAATATCGGCCAATTGGTCTTGATTCTTCATGTAAGGAGTCTCGATTTCTTTTGCTTGCACATTTTCTCGTATGAAATGGCAATCAACTTCAATATGCTTGTCCTTTCGTGAAATACAATATTCGAAGCAATGTGTCTTGCCGCATTATTATCACAATTCATCTTCATTGGATTCTTGATTGGAAAATTTAATTCTCCAAGTAAATGTTTGATCAAAGTGAGCTCGCTTGCGGTGGATGCCATGGCTCGATACTCCGCTTTCGCGCTTGATCGTGCCACAACATTTTGTTTCTTGCTTTTTCATGTGACTATTTTTCCGCCTACAAATGTGCAATTGTTGATTTTCTATCAAAGCTTTCGGTCCAATCTGCATCGGAATAAACACATACTTCATTAGAATTATTATTTTTCATTCATATATCCTTTTCGGGTGATTCTTTAAGTATCTTAAGATTCTATCAATTGCATCAAGATGTGATTTTTTTGGTACATGCATGGATTTGCATACTAGACCTACGACATACGATATGTCGGGTCTTGTTACCGTTAGGTAAATTAACTTGCCTATAAGTCTTTGATATTGAATAATATCATCTAACGATTCACCATCCTCCGAATTTAATTTACAATTGCTATCAATTGGGGTAGAAATCGGTTTGGCTCCTAATTTTCTCGTTTCTTTTAACAAGTCTAAAGTGTATTTTCTTTGTGAAATAAATAGACCTTTGATTGAGAAGCTATTTCAATTCCTAAAAAATATTTTAATCTACCAAGATCTTTTATTTCCAATTTCTCTTTCAAACATTTTTTTTATTTTATTGATTTTTTTTCACAATTATTTCGGTGACTATGATATCATATATAAGAACAACGGTTGTATCTCCATTCTCATATTTTGAAAACAATGAGTTATTGGATTGGCTTACTCTAAACTCGCAATTAATTAAAAATGAGAGAGCTTGTCATATCTTGTTCTCGGTGATTGCTTGAGGCCATAAATAGCTTTCTTTAACCTACAAACTAGATTAGTATCATATTTTTTTTTGTGACCCGGTGGTAGGGACATAAACACCTCTTCTTCAAGTTTCCTTGAAGAAAAACATTTTTTACATCCATTTGATATAGATTCCAACCATTATTTATTGCTATGGATAATAGGATCCATATGGTATTCATTTTTGCAACCGGTGCAAAGATTTCTTGGTAGTCAATACCATATGTTTGAGTATAACCTTTGGCAATTAATCTTATCTTATACCGTTCAATGGTACCATCACTATTTATTTTATTTTATAAACTTATCTGCAACCAACGAGATTTTTTCCCTTGGGCAATTGAACAATTGTCCAAGCATCATTTTTTCTAAGGCACATATCTCTTCTTTCATGACTTTGCACCACTTAGAATCTTTTATTGCCTCATTAAAAAAATTTGATTCTTCATTTTTGGATATTGCACTTAAAAAAGTGTGATGGCTATTGCTTATTTTATCATATGAAACATAATTTTGGATAGAATATTGAATCTTGTAGGTTACGAAATCTTGTAACCTTGTAGACGGTTTTGATGGACGAGTTGATCTTCTCAATGAGACTTCTCCTCCAACACCGCTATTTTCTTCCTCCCTTCCTTCTTCTTCTTCGGTTTCAAGAGAGGTTTGGGACGTGTTGTCATGCTCCCCCTCACTTGTATCTTCTTCATCTTGATTCTCATCTTCCTCTTGCACGTTCTCATTTGGTTCTTCTTCTTAAACTCTTCTTGATATATCTAATTCTTGTACAATAGGAATCATAGAAAAAATATGGTCAGGTTTATTGGTGTCACCATTGTTAAAACCGGACTCTTTATAAAAAGGTTCATTTTCTCGAAATGTTACATCTCTAGAAATATAGAATTTGTGATTAATAGGGTCATAATATTTATAACCTTTCTTTGTTGAAGAATATCCAAGAAGGATTGTTTTTATCGCAGTTTTGTCCAATTTATCAATTTTTTGTATGTGAACAAAACAAGCACACCCAAACACTCTTAAGTGATCTATAATCAATTTTCTTTTGTACCAAATTTTCAAGAGACTTTGGTAATTAAGAATTGAGCTAGGTAGTCTATTTATTAAGTATGTAGCGGTAAGAACAGCTTCCGACCAAAATTGTTTTGGAACGTTATTATTAGATAAAAGAGATCTAGGTACTTCTAATATGTGTCTATTTTTTTCTTTCGAAAATTCCATTTTGTTAAGGAGTATAAACACACGTTGTTTGATGAATGATTCATTTTTTTATAAATTCGATGAAATTATTGTTAATATATTCTGTACCATTATCGGATCTAAAAATCTAAATTTTTGTGTTATATCGATTTTCAACTTCGTTGCAAAATTCCTGAAATTTTGAAAAAACTTCGGATTTTGATTTTAACAAGTGCATGCAAGTAGTTTTTGAAAATCATCTATAAATAAGACACAATAATTAAATTCATTATATGAAGTTAAGGGTGTTGGTCCCCAAACATCAGAATGAACAAGTTCAAATGGTTCTTTTGATTGTGTTGTTGATGAGGGGAATGGTAATCTCGTTTGTTTAGAAAAATGCATGCATCACATGAATTTGATTCATAATTAAGAGTTGAAAATAATTTCTGAAGAACATTATTAGATGGATGTCCAATTCTTCTATGTCATAAATTGCTTAAGTCATCTTTTTTAATATGAAAATTCATTTTTTGACAATTAAAAACATAAAGACCGTTTTGAAAAAAAAATCTTCACCAATAATTTATTTGGTTATCGATTCTTGAAAAAGCACATTTTTAGATGAAAAATAGCTTCACAATTCAACTCACTTGTAATTTTCCTATAGACAAAAGATTGCAAGAACAATTTCCTAAATGCAAAACATTTTTTATTTTCTTGAAAATAATTCAATTGCACCAATTTCCTTAATTTTTATTTTTTTCACCATTAGCAATGATCACAAATTGACTGTCATTTAATGATTGGTAATTATCTAGCATGTTTTTGTTACCTGTCATATGATCTGTTGCATCGAAATCAAGTATCCATTTATCATGGTCATTTTTATTGGTAAAATTAGTCATCTTGAGGCCTAAATTGGTACATTTGTAAGGCTCATTATTTTTTCCAATATCCATTTGTTTATTAAATGCATATTGATTTTCTTTGAATTTAGACGCTGTTATTTTTTTTCCTATTCTTTTTCCTGAATTAGATAAGGAAATATTAAAAATCTGGGTTTTACCAAGCCCACAAGAGTGTATTAAATTTGAATGTTTATAATCCAACATGGAGAGAGTTTCGTTGATCCAGCCGGTCGAATCGGTTGGAGCATCTTTTTTCTCCCATTTTTTTTTATCCCTCTTAGTAGCGCCTCCGTCTTCATGTTTTTTATCTTTCCTTCTTTGAAATGGCCGAAGAAAAGGATTGAGAATCTAACAGCTGACCCTTGTGTGACCTCGTCATTTGCAATGATTGCACCGAGTGGACGCCTGACATTCTTTTCTTTTTTTTCTTCTCGCCATCATTAAGGCTCAAGATTTCTATAACGAGATATTGATCTTGAAGACTGCTGTTAAGAATTGAGGCATTTGAACAAGCCAGATTTTTATCGTTGGCTTTATTGCCGGACAGAGACACCACTTGTGCCCAAGTAAGTTTTTTTTTTTCTTTGACTTGGACATCGATGACTTTGGAAGAAGATGCCTTAGTCATTGATTTTGCGGAAGCTCTTCTGAATCGAGCAACAACTTGCTCTGATACCACGTAGAAAATTATAAATTGAGAAGGAAATAAGAAGAATAATATTGCATTGCATTGCTTGATTGTTGTATATTTTTACATGTACTTATATATAGAAATCTCCCATGCATTTGCCTAACGGCTAGTTGATATAACGGTCATATGACTATTGTTTCTTTTCCTTTTTTTATTATTATGTTTCAACAATAATCATATATATTTAAAAATGTATATCATTTTGTCTTTTCGAAAAAAATTATAAATTTTGTTTCCTAACGAAAATTCTGAAGCATCCCCTAGATACACTACGCTAGCTACGTGGTTATACACACGTAACAAAATCATCATCTGAAACAGGATCTTGAGGACGACATTTTTTGATTCCATAAAAGCCTTAACAAATTAATCAGCAAAATATTAAATATGTATAGAAGCTAACTACCAAAAGATCCTTTTCAACGAGATGAGGACCAAACCAGGTGAAAATGTAACACGAAACCAGGTGAAAATGCCAAAGTAGCTGGTCACAGGCACATATCGATCACTGCTTGCATAGTTGCATGTACACGCGCGACAGTGCAAGTTTAATTTCTTTCTTACAAATTAATGAATCTAGCTATTTCCTTGTAGAAAAGACAAGCACTAGAGCTCAAGTCAGGTAATTTTCAATGCTCGTGAGATGCGATCGAGCATATATATATATATATATATATATATATATATAGGTTTCTTTTTGTGTTTGCCAAAAGATCTAGACTAGTAATTAGTTATTGTTAGCTTGTTAGAAGAGTGAAAGCAACCAAGTAGCTACCTAAAATATCTCATTTGCTTCCCGAGGAAACATGCATAAAGATGAGTACGTAGCACTTGCTGTTATCTTCAATTGAACATCTTTGAACATATATATCATGCATATTGGCTTCTTTTTGGGATAGATGAGGTGTTGAGTGAAATTTCAATTTATTGAAACTAAAAGACAACGCGTTACGCACTTACCCTAACAGTTTCCAACACTTTATTTATTAATAAATTTTGCTCAAAGATAAGGTACTTAATTTTATTTTAGATATATCATTTTTACACGCGACAAGGATGTTTACCCTAACAGTTGTGTTTTTTCTGCATGCACTTCCAGTGAAGTTCTCTAAAAATAAAATGCTGGCTGGGGTAATTAAAACTTCCAGGAAGGAATAGGAATTGCAAAGAAAAAAGGATTTTACAACAAATTAGTGCCAAGTGCCAATTAATGCAGAGAGAGCGAGAGAGGGAGAAGAGAGTCACTCAGGTTGGCAAGTCAGTGGTCAGCCTGATGCATGTGGCTAAGAGCTCATTTTAGTAGAATAGTCGCATGCAACTACTATCGACACAAATACTATTTTTTTCATTGTGCATTACGAAAATAATCATTTCTCTGAACTTGACCACGTAAATATTTCCACGAAAATAATCCTCTAATGGACCATTCCTGGACCACTGGACACTCCACGAAAATAATTATTCATGGAAATAATAACTCATATTCACGAAAATAATAATTCATATTCACGGAAATAATTTCAATTTATGATGCATATTTATATTCAATAATGTAATTAGTACTAATTTAAAATTTTCAACGTACATTGCAAAAAAAAGAAATCATTTAACAACATATTAAAATTTATGTTACATCTCCACATCAGTTTCATGATAAATTACACTAATATATTATGCTAACAACTTAAAAAAAATATTAAAAACTATTGTACATCTCCATAACAATTTTATAAAATTAAATTATGCTAACAAAAACTGACATCTTTCTAACTAATTTGTACATAAAAAATGCTTCAAAAACCAAATCAAATTCTCTATACACCAGTAAGCTATTGTCCTTGTCATTCACTATTTGAACCTGCAATTAAAAAACAAACATAATTAGATCATATAATTTTTCAATGCACCAAACAGATCATTAGACAAATTAGTGTAATATGTTATGAATACTATCAAGAATACCAGCTTATAGGAAAAAAATTGCAAAAGAATGAGGAGTGAAAAAAACTCAATTGCAGTTTTTCATTTCTCAAGCAAATTTCAAGTATGCTATGTCCGTTCATCATCAAAGTAGAAATTGACCGACTCAATTTGAAGTAGTAGTTTAGATGCCAACATGGACTGCTTCAATAAAAATTATTGCCAACATTAAACTTATATTATTGCCAAATGAAACCTAAACTGATTTAATACATTATGATAGTTCAAAGTCACAATTCTATAATTTTATAAAACCACGCCATTCAAAATATCATATTTCCCACCCAGAATTAAGAAATTGGAACTTAGATGCTTTGGTCCAAGGCAAAGACATAAACAAAATTCAAGGAGTCAAAAGTCCAGACCATACATCTCTTTGCAAAATCTATGTTATTTTATCCAAAAAAATGCAAATCGTACCAAATAAGTGATTGGTAGATAGAGCTTGTGATAGAGAGAGCTTAGAGGTGAGAGAGGCCGAGAGAGTAGCAAACAACAAAGAGGAGGTGGCAGCGGAGCTACTAATAACATTAAAAGTATACTAATAATATTAGGATTTGAAAATAATAATAACACAGTATATTAATAATAAACAAAATATTAATTAAGTGACTAAAATAATATTAAATACATATTTATTTAATAAAGATGAATATAATAATAATATTATATATAGTAAGAATAAGTAAATAGAAAAAATAACATAATACTAATGTATAATAATAACATAATATGAGACGGCACGAACACAAGTTATGACTAAGTAATTATATAAATATAATTACATATATTGATCAATTTCTCTATATCATATCAAATAGAATATACGCCTAAATATCTACAACACACATCTACAGAAATTATGACCAATTAAGTATATATGCATAATTATATATATTGATCAATTTCTCTATAAACACAAAAATATATAAATACGCACCTGCTAGCTAGTATACTAGTATATTATTTTTCTTTCTTCTTTTGTTAGTTTTATAAATAAAAGTGCACAACTAAAGTGATTGGATTTATAACATGTTGTTCTTCATGTTGTGTTATTTTTATTTTCTTTTTATACATACCTAACCACTCGTCTACGTCACACGATACGAACACATAATAAAGACTGGACTTATTTGCAGAACATATAAACTAACTAAGTTCAAACAATGAATAAAGACAAATAAACCTAACACTAATAAAAGTGACAAACGCGTCTCAAGGACTTTTCTGACTCGCGCCCAACTCCCCCCTAATTTTATTGAATGAAAACTTACAAAATAAAATATTAATAATCAAATAGGAGATATAGTTGACTCGTATTCCCTCGCGGAGGACGGGGTTGCATTTGACCCTGTGGATGATGATGCATCAGTTGTGGAGCTACCCCGAAGTGAATTTGGCTACGCTTCGCTCTCCAGTTCTCTCAGGTGCGGGTTCTTGGGACTTGTATCTTTTTCTTTATATAGAATCGGACCAAAAAACCTTGTATCTTTTTCTTTATATAGGATCGGACCAAAAAACCTTTATTGTTCTTTTAACTGAACTGCGGTACCAAACATTACCTGAACTTGATAAAGGACCATAGGGTTTGACATGTCATATCCACAATGGTAAAATTTCACCAATTATTAGACCAACATACATTCATGTCATCTGCATTCATGCTTACATGTGAGATATGATGTACAAATTGTATTATTATATTACTATTATATTAGGTTAGATAACTAATTTAGAAAATAGATAGTATATTTTAGACGTCATTGGCGAGTGCTGAGAGTACGGGTCGAGTGTCCGTCAGTCAGAAATAGCGTGAGGGCATCGTGCCAGGTTTACATGTTTATGGTGTCTGACATAGCCCGTAGGATACTTTAGATGAGATGCCTTCATATGTATCTGGTTGGGCTCATTCACCGAGTGCATCACTGGATGGCTCAGAGCACTTGTAGAGTTTTACTTTTCAATTTCCTTATTAATATTATTATATTAGTATATTTTTCCTCAGATGAGTGATTAAGGTTCGGTATCTCAGTTTTTAGAAGTATGCACGCCATATTTGATCTATTGGAGCTATTTCGTACATATTTATTGTTATTATTATTTTATTTAGCTGGCTTATTGTGAGATCTTGGATACGACCGAAGAACTTTTTTCCCATTGGTGGACAATTTGGATACATGGAAATGCTGGAGCTCCCTTTTGGCTCCTGGTTGGTACATGGAGACTCATTTATTATTATTTTTATGTACGGAAAGTCGGTTTCTTATTTAGGTATGGCAACTGAGGTCGAGGATTTTTATTTATCTTTTTATTCTTTTGGTGAGGTAGACACCGGGTTCGTTTTTTACCAACGAGCATGTGCCCTGAGGCCGCTCAGTGTTCTAGGGTTATTTTATCCTGGAATTCTGAATTTTCTAGTTTGTAAGTTGGGCGACCCGGATGTATTTGCATCGCTCGGCGTACTCGCTTAGCAAAATTTAAGCGGGGCCCGATAACACGTGTGCACTTAAGTGCAGATCCAGGTGTTCTACAACTGGGGTTGATTTTAGGGTGTATGATTGATTATGTGCTATATGTATATTTTTAGTAAATTTAGCTAGGATTCTAAAACACTTTCTTAATATCAACTTAAGTAAATTGCTAGTTTTAAAATGTGATTAATTACCTACCAAGTGTTGCTTGGATTCAATCTTAGAAAAGATATAAGCTCAAAGACTGGACCAAAATCTGTACTGAGTATAATTATTCACGCTTCCACGGTGGTTGTGGGGTCCAGGTGAGGAGCATTGGAGCTTTTGACGAAGGTGCCCTAGGACGGAAATTAGGACGGAAATCACATGTGTTCGTTTTGACTATTTTCTATATTTATATTTTCTTCAGTTTCACTACAGGATAGATAGACGAATGATCGTTGATGTATCAGTGGGACCATTCTCTTTTTTTATTTATTTTCTTCCGCTTCTGTTACTCTGATACACTTTTGTTGTATGTATGTTTGTGTTCAACAGAATTTATACTTTATTGTGTATTGTGTCACTAATTTGTCTTCTATTATTGCTTAATATATTTATTATTTAAGCCTTTCGTGTGCATGTCGTCATGCACACCTGGCAGGGACCGTCACTCCCGACCTCTTCACTATTTCTGAGGTGTGACATGCAAGTTGTGATTTTATTCCTCTGTCAGTTGGTGATTATAAAAGAGAAGTCCAAAGTCAAAATCCAAGGGCTCACCCTGCTAAGCACCCATGAGAGAGCAAAGATACTTGTGCAATGCCATTGCCTTGTTCTTGTGGTCATTCAATTCTTCTGCTTTCTAGGTAGTGTGGATATGCAATTTTTTCTGTTATGCACTATTGCAATATCATGAAAAAATATTTAGTTTTTGTCTCCATAAGATCTCTTGCATGCTTTCAATGCTTCTCAGTCCAGTTTTTTTAATTATAAAAATTATACTAATTAATAACATTAAAACAGAAAGATTACTCTGATTCTTCGAGAAATAGAAAAGGACGATGTTGTGAACATCGTCCAATTGGAAAGAATTGTATTCACAACACCGTCCAATTCATTTTGAGAGTGATAGAGATCAAGATTTTTATTTGTAATAAAATCTATTGGACGGTGTTGGCAGCACCGTCCAATGAAAAATGAAATGCAAATGCACGGTGTTGACATCACCGTCCAATGAAAAATGTTGTTTTCATTAGAAAAGGTTCAGTGGTGTAATGGACGGTGTTAGCAACACTGTACTTTTCTATTTTTCGAGAATTTAAAGTAATCTTTTTGTATTAACTCTATTAATTAGTATTATTTCTATTGTTAAAAAATCGATTCTCAGTCTCTCTACCAATAAATTTCTGCCAGGTTTTCAAGGTGTGTGAGAGATCTAGTTTCATCTCTTGAACAAGCCAGAGCAGCAGTATCTCACGCATATGTCTTTATGTGTCGATGTTTCCAACTCTTGTATCATTCCAATTCTTGATTAGCCTACTTCATATGATTTGAATCTAATATTCAATCTCTCTATTGTAAATATTGAATTCTAATTAATGCAATTTAATCAAGATCGCAAGCAATTAAAATATAAAGCATATCATAAATGAAATAAGGAAATATACTAAATCAAATAAGAAAAACAAGAGTTTTAGTTATGCTAAGTGGCAGAGCATAATAAAAATAATGGATTTTCAAAGAAAAAGAAAATTAAAAGATGAAATCGAAAATTAGCAATGGGGTCGATTTGGTAGATCTTTTCTTCTTATCTTCTTACTTAGAAAATAAACTAACTCTAATCCTGAAATTCTTCTCTAAAACACGTTTTAAATCTAGACATAAGACTTGTATTTATAGTGTTCTCAAACTTTAAAATAAGGCTTTAAATATAACAAAATATGCTTCTGGAACTTACTCAGGATTGTGGTTGCGGTCGCAATGAACTTGTAACTGTTGGAACTGACTCAGGAGTTTCTCTGGAAAGATGTATTGCAATCGCAGTGATGATGGATTGTGGGCGCAATGACTTAAACTGCCAAAATCGTGCTAAATAGTGGAATTGCTTGAGATCTGGGGAGATTTATTGCGACCCTAATGCATGTTTGTTGCAGCCACAATTAACTTGCACAAAATGAGACTTCTCGATCTGTTACGGTCGTTCGTCATTGCAGCTTATTCCAAAGTGCTCGATATTTCATAAAGCAATTTGTATCATATGTCGATGTATAGTTGTCAAATCATTATATTAGAGCAATTATTTTCTAATAAAAAATTGTATAAATTTACATAGTCACATTAATAAACTAACAACTTAATTAGTAGCTTAAGGGTGCTTGAGCAAATGTGTTGAAGGAATGAAATGGAAATACAAAAGATCAATTTGAATTTGTTTCTTGCTACTGAATTTACGATGGTTAGAATTTTTAATCATGTTCGAAGATTTCAATACTCTTATTTTTAACTTTGATTTATTATTCACCTTCTTTACACTTCGATTTAGAGGTGACAAATTGTGATCAAAATGAGACCCGGGAGAATTTTGTTAAACCCAAATTTTCATTAGTTAACTCCAAACAAAACTTAGAAGCATGATTTGAAAATTACTTCTCGTTTTCTTCCCTCTCTCTCACCCAAACAAACTCTCTCGCTAGAGCATATATATATCCTTAGCTGTGTTACTCGGATACGTCATTTCTCTAGCCGTACGCGTATCGGATACGCCTCGGATACGGATACGCCTCGGATACGGTGCGGGTGCGTATCGGATACGCCACGTGGCGTATCCAATTATTTTATATTATTTGACCGACGGATACGGTCAAGATACGTTTCGGATACGTTTTGGATACAAATTGAGTTTTTTATATTATTTGACCGACGGATACGATCAAGATATGTTTTGGATACGTTTTGGATACGTTTTGGATACGTTTCGGATACGTTTTGAATACAAATTGAACTCTTTTGTCAAGAAAGTGTTTAATCAAATGCTTATATTTTTTTGTTATTTCACAAGTATCAATATATATTAAAAAAAGTTGAATATAAAAATAAATTTCAAGCATTTTAATATATAATATGATTTTTTATTGTATATATATATCCGCACCCGTATCCGCGATTTTTTAAAATTACCGTATCGCCGCACCCGCACTGTATCGGATATGATACGCGCACCCGCACTCGTGCAACACAGATCCTTAGTATACCGAAATGTGTGGTTGGATATGAATATGGATACGCGTACGAATCGATTAGACTCACTTTTATTTTGCTTGAATTGAACGTTCTTTTTTTTTGGAAAATTTTATTGTATTGATTTGAACCTAGATCCAGTAGTAGGCCTACAAGTTATGATCTTCAGGGAATCTCAGCAAACGTGCGCACACGGTACACGGTACACCAACCTCGACGAATGGGAGGTACTTTATTTTCTTTTTTCACTGTTGCAAGATGCTGCTTCTGATATTCAATCAGAGGTAACCATATCTGCTGTCCTTATTTGGTAAGAGCAGGAGAGAAGCCATCCACACTGTTCAAAATTCAGATATAAAACTTTATAAAATATACAACACATTCAACGGTCCGCTTCAAATTTGACGATCGAGATTATAGGAGCGGCTCTTGACTCAAAATAGCAGCAGATACGGATCCTATTCAGACTGTTCTTACTTTTTTTTTATTTTTAGCAAAGATAAGTCGCATCTCTTAAGTTTTTTATTCTCAGAAGAAACTTTCAAGTTTTTTTTCTTTTGTACGTCATTTGTCATTTGTAGATGGCAATATATACTTAACGTCCTTTCATGATGTCAGTAGTGCACCTTAATTAGCTTTACTCCTTTAAGTATATACAATATTTTTAAAGGTGCAGAGAAAGGACACATCATCATAGTGATTAATTACTCGAATTTTAAAATCTCATTTCATATATATAGCATAATAAAATGCAGCCCGTGTGGAGTGTGGTCACACTCTTTTACCAAGAAGCAAGTACCAATTAAGTGCATGCTGTATATATGTAATTGTAATTGTAATTGTAATTCCCTCTCTTCTCTCTACCCACCACCACTCACCACTCACCACTCACCACTCACCACGCCCCTCTTCGATCTTTCCCTCACAAAAGGAGGAAAACCAAAGTATCCTCAAAACAAACCAAGAAACAAAAAGTCCGAAGCACCAAGGGCCTGTTATATAACTAGCAATTGACAAGCTAGTTAGTTCCATTAGTAATGGGAAATTGCCAAGCAGCCGAGGTGGCAACCGTGGTGATCCAACATCCCGGCGGCAAGGTCGAGCGGCTTTATTGGTCCTTAAGCGCTAGTCGAGTTATGGCTGACAATCCCGGTCACTATGTAGCGGTCATAATCACTGCCCCTGCTGCTTATTCCGGTGACAAAAACACTACAAACAATATTATTAATAATAATAATAATAATAATGCCCGGAATAAACATCATGGAAGAAGGAAAGACTCCGGTAATGCTTGTCATGCACCGGTGAAGCACTTAAAGCTGTTGAGGCCTGACGATACACTGCTCATGGGCCATGTCTACCGCCTCGTCAGCTTCGAAGGTTTTATTTTATTTTTTGTTATTTTCAGCAAAGGTTTTTTCTTCTTCTTTTGTGTGTTTTTTTAGCATGGTTTAATTCTTTTGCAGAGGTGGTGAGGAAATTTGAGACGAAGAGGCATGCCAAGCTGAGTAAATTGGTTGCTAATAGTAGTAGTAGTAGTGGTAAAGAGAAGTCTACTACTAGCTCTGCTGATGCAAAAAGAGAGACCAAGAAAGACAGTGGAAATGCCATGAAGGCAGAATCAGAGAAAAATCAGGTAGTCGTGTACGTTGTTAATTATTTAGCTTTTGCCTGTTAATACCTTTTTAATTAAATCTGTTTTGTTTAAAAAAAATTACAGTAAGGCTATGAAAGACAATTACACTGTTTTGTTTATTATTATTATTATTATCATTATCATAATCATTATCATTACTTGTAGAAAACAGTTTTGAGTCACTGGTGTCTACTCTGAATACATATATACTCGGAAAGTACGTAGAGATTGGATCGTTTGCTTCAGTGAGCGTTGTATAACTCTACAATCTACAGTCTACAGTATCAATGATCATTTAAGAGAGAGAATAATTAATTGAGCATTTGAGCACAGGTCGTCTGAGCTCTATAAAGATATCTACTTTTGTTTCCTTTTTCTATATTTGCCTAGTTTTATATATAGCCATTATCTTAGCCGTGGTACGAAAAACAACAGTAGGAATCCGTGATCTCAAGTCACCATCAAGTCTAATTTGTTCGTTCCAGCCTTCCAGGTAGCGTGTGATCGAGCATGTCACTGTCAAGTCAACACATGCTCACAGCTCATAGCCCATTGATGGCTTTTCAGTTTTCAAGTTTTCATATATACTCTTTTGACAATAAATATGATCGATACTTGAAACAATTTCTTGCCAAATTGCAAAGCTGCAACATCTCGTCGATCGCGTCTTGTTGTGTGTTTCAGATGGAGTGTCAGATATATATATACAGCGTATTTATTTATTTCTTGTCTTGTATATATATTTTTCGTACGAGCGAATAATTGGAATTTGCTGCAAATTTAATTGGTTTGTCTGATTCTGATCGGATAGTTAGATTATCTCTAAGCTATATATTAAACTCAACTACAACTGTTAATTAATTGTTGGCTAACTTGGTTTTATATATATAATCAAGGACTCACTGTTATCAATTAATTAATTAGCTTACCAAATTTTACAAGTTACTACTGCAGGCTGGGGCAATTTGTGATAAAACCGGCGAGAACGAGAACGAGGATGAGGAGACGGAGGAGTTGGTTTCGGTGGCACAAGCAATGTTATGCAACGACAACGACAACAGATCGTCGAGGTCACGGCCCCAATGGAAGCCGGCCTTACAGAGCATTGCCGAAGTCGTCGGAACCTGAGAGATATTTGATGGATCCTCATTCCTCATGAGCTGATCTGCATTAATATAGTAAATAGTAGGTATATCATAGTGTTTGGATTTGGGCGCTCTTTTTTATTAATTAACTATTGTCAATCAATGTTTGTCTCCCTTTAATTTCTTTGTTGAGCTTGAGAAGGTTTCAGATTTCAGATATCAGTATTTATGTATGTGATCATGCAATTTCTCCACTTCAAAGGATCGTAAATGTCTACAAAATATATTTGAATAAAAATTTAGAACTTTTAAATGAACCACTTTCGGCCTTTGTAGGAGTACAATATTGGTTGTGCCTTATCTGCTTCTAGACGTATTGGAGATTTGGAGTCCGATTCAGGGGCCTGATATTAACAATATTTTCTTTTATATTACCGCAACAACTCTGAATATATTTATCGAATAGAATATTCTAGTCTTCATTAATTATATTTTTTAAGCTCAATTTCTCTCTCACGTTAGTGTGCCTCGTTATTTCCTTGCATATTTTCTTCTTCTTTCGTCAGATCCAAAGCCATGAAAACTAGGTAGATCTTAATTAATCCAAAAAAATGAAGACATTGCCTCTCAAATCCTTGAGCTCATAGCCTCTCTCTCTCTCTCTTCTTCTTCATTAATTCCTGCTCTAATCTATATGTGTTAAAACTTAGAACTATGCAATTGATACCAGCACATGTGCAATCTAGCTAATAATACTTGATCTTTAGCTTTGGAGGATGGCTACATGTACAGGCAAATACAGCTTCGAAGACAATTTAATTTTAGAAATGTTAAATAAGAAATTCTGAAGCATAATTGTTAAATAAGAATCTCATTTAGATCTCTGAAATTAATTTAGAAATTGTAACATCAAATTAGAAACTTTAAAAATTTCCTCGCACTATCAGGTACTTCGTAGTTTCTTATCTGCCTCCATATTTTCTTCTTTTGCTTATTACTGAGACTGTAAGCTGTTTAGGAATAAGAATTAAAAAATATCATCCTTATTTTTGTGTAAAATAATAGCTTATAAAATGTAGGCGATGCTATCCGTGTGTGAGTGTCTAGATGTTTTTGGTTTAATTTGGACAATCTTTTGTTTAAATTTGTTTGTAATTGTTGATTTTTTTCTGATTGCTGAAATTACTGACCTTGCTTTGAACTTCTTCTTCTTTTTTTGAATCAAGAATTAATTTGAACTTTATTGTTCCTTTAGTGTGATCCAAGCTTCGTTTTAGTACACTTATTTACTTTCAAACCTATGATGGATATGCAATTTAACAGTACTGACATCCCAGTGTAACACTTTTCAATCAAAGATTATGATGTTTTTACCCAAACTAATTAATACCCTTGTTTTGAAATGTTTTCCTTAGTTTTGTCTTCAGATAATGGAAACCATAGAAGGCGCTGGACCGGATGGATCTGTTTCACAAACATACTTGAGATGTAACATGTCATTCTTGAAAGGACAAGGACTGTTTGGCATCTTTGCTGCCCTTTTCCTTTCTATAGCAGTATCTCTAGCCTTTTCTTCTACAAACTCACACAAAAACAAGCAAAAAAAGAGAGGTGTGATAACCGAAACCAGTGGGGAACCTGGTCTTGCTATGCGAAACATAAAATTTGACTCCTTGATTCGTGAACCCTGGCCCGGTGCTAGTACAATAGCATCGCTCTTTCAGCAAGCTTGTGAGAAGTTCTCAAAACACCCTTATCTCGGTACAAGAACACTAATATCAAGAGAGGTCATTGTATCAAATGATGGGAGACAATTTGAAAAGCTACATTTGGGGGAGTATGAATGGGAGAATTATGGGAAAGTTTTTAGCCGTGTGTGTGATTTTGCCTCAGGAATTGTGCGAATGGGGCATGATTTGAATTCTCGTGTTGCGATATTTTCTGATACCAGAGCAGAGTGGCTCATTGCTTCCCAGGTTATCTTGTTTTCTTTTTTCTTTTGGTCAATACTTACACAAGTTAAAGCTGGGTGCAAATACTTCACAGAAAATTGTCTGTGCATGATTTATCTGAGGGGTTTACTTCCGTACATGTAACGTTGCTCCTGGGGCCACCGCAATAATATAATTTGGAAATATCTGGCAGAAGGTTATATCAGAATTAGTCTGATAAGTTGATATACTGCTTCTTTGTAACTGGATAGGTAGTTAGTTTGTACAGCACATGAAGGACACCATTCATTCTTGGGCAAGTAAAAAATGAAGATTTTAACATTTTTGCAATTCATGTATGATATTTTTTGTTTCAGTAGGAGTGCAGGGATGCTTTCGTCAGAGTCTAACAGTGGTAACAATATATGCATCTCTTGGTGAAGATGCACTTGTTCACTCATTAAATGAGGTGACCTTTCTCTGTTTTGTTTTCAACTTTTTTTCAAGCTATAAAAATGTTTACTTTATTTACGAATAAAGCATTATTAATACTCTAATGCAAACTAAGAATATGTTGTCTATACTAAAATCTATTTGGAAATCAATTTTTTTCTTTTTTGGAACTTTTTTGTACTATTTTATTGGATGCTTAGAAAATTGAGTAATCTGACCCATCCGATAAAATAGTAAATATTTCCAAAATAAAATTTTGACCCCCAAGTAGATTTTAGTATGGACAACAATTTTAACAGTTCGTATTGGTCATTTGCATTTTGAAATTCGAGATATGATCGTAATTACGGTATAGCCATGTGCTTACGTAAGTACCATAGCCCAACTCTATGTGTGTGTGTGTGTGTGTGTGTATATATATATATATATTGTAAGGTTCCAAACAGGAGTTTAAGAGTATTCTTATTGGTATCTGGTAGTTTTACAGTCATTATCTTAACTTCTCTTACACAATTCATTTAATTCCAGACACAGGTATCAACCCTAATATGCGACGAGAAGCAACTAAAAAAGGTAGCTGCAATAAGGCCAAGACTCGAGACCGTTAAAAATGTAATCTACTTTGAAGATTATGAAGAAGTTGGGGACGATACGAAAGGCAGACTAAGTGAGCTGAAGGTTTTATCATTCAGTGAAGTAGAGCAACTTGGCAAAAATAACCCAACACCCCCACAGTTACCTGACAGTGACAATATTGCCGTTATTATGTACACCAGTGGGAGTACTGGTATGCCAAAGGTTTGTTTAAATGAAACAAGAAATGAGTTATTTTAGTTCTAAATTACTGAATTATAACTAAATCATTCATTTCAACCGATCTTTCTTTTCATATTACAAGACTTGACTTATTAGTTGATATTTTTTTTTTTTTTTGAAACAAGTGGGGAGCGCCCACCACTTTATTTTCTTTAACAAAAACGAAGTATACAAACTCAAAGACACGGTTTTATATCTATTCAATCCTATTATCTACTATCTAACCCTATCTATTCCCAAAACAATATCATGATATCTCCATGATAACATCTAATAAATTTGAACCCAAAACAAACAAAGCACACAAAGACTAAATCTAATCCCCCTGGCCCTGCCCTAACATACTAATCACGCTTTTTTCTACCATTCCAGTTGGTATCCTCTTGTGTGTATCCATAACACCATCCCCTCAGTACCAGCTGGTATTCATCCAGTACTGATAATCTCATTTCCTTTCCATTCTTCCTCTGGTATCCTCCCTCACTGGTTACAATCACTGCCTGTACCAGATCTTACCAGCATATCTGGTATAACCCTCATACTGATTGGTCTATCTGATCATACCAGTATCTGGTACACGGCATCTCACCATCCTCTATCAACCCTTACCAGCTTTCGGTATCAGTACCTTCAGAGACTCACCTCACACCGCCTCAGCATCTGAAATCGATCTAATCTCGCTCAGCTGTTATTGCCGTCTCCCCTTTGTTTCCTCCCCGACCTCAGACCTCTGTACCTCTGTCGTAGCCTTGCCTTTATCGTGAGCAAGGCACGATTAATGTTCTCCTCGATCAGGTCAGACATCCAGGCTCAACATCGATGACTTGCTCAGTGAGACACATTCCGATCTCTACCTCGGCATTGACCCCTCTGGCGATCTAGCCTTTGCCAATGCTATATGGTTCCAATCTGCTTTCACTTTGATCTGCTCTCGCCTTCACCTCCTCTTCCTCCGATCTGACTGAGAGCTCTCCCTTTTCTCGGTGCCTGCCTCTATCGTGGGCAGGCCCGAGGTTCATCTCAACAAATCTGAGGATCAGATTTGACTCGAGTGCAGTCTAGGCTCCGACAGGCCATTACCAGGAGCTTCGGCATCAGGCAGTCACTCAGGGCGTCATTCACCTCTGCATCTTCAATCGATCAGCCAGACCTTCGTCGATGTATTCTCATCAATCTCCCCAACGCCTCGATCTGATCGACCATTTCCCCAGCTTCAAAACAACTCAGATATGTCGTCTTCTCGCAGATCTCGATCTAATCGATCGATCCGATTGATCGATATGGCTCCGTGCATTCGATCACCATCGTCACCAGATTGGAGCTCGATCTGCCACCCCGTCGACGACCCCTCGATCTGATCGATCCATTGATCTCAGAGACTATCAGCACTTAGAACCCCGGAACCAGGAGGGAAACAAAGAAAGAGAGAAAAGAAGAAGAAGGAGGGGGAGGAGGGCGGTGGGTGACCTCCCCCACCGACGAAATTGCTCTTTTCTTCGCTCTTTTCTTTCCGCTCCCTTATCAGTTGATATTGACAATTTATTTTGTATTTATTTTAAAGATCTTAATGGGGATCAGAACTTAAGAGGAAATATCACAGTTGTTTCATTGACATGACATTGACCATGTTAATTGTACCACTGTTATTGATTGTCTACAAAATTAAATATTTGTTGTGTTGTAGATACTAGATACTATATCTTGATCACTTTATAGTTCAAGTACCTGCCCTAGTGCCCTGCATAGCACTTCTAATTTGAAGATCTATTTATGTGACGTATGGAGTTATGATATCACATGGAAACATGGTTTCTTTGGTAGCTGCAGTTAGAACAGTTGTTCCAAAGATAGGCCCTGGGGATGTATACTTGAGTTATTTGCCCCTGGCTCATGTTTTTGGATTGGCTGGTGAGGTAAAGAACTACTAATATTTCTTTATTTTCATTTAGGTTCTTCACTTAACTAATACCTTAGTCACTGACTCACTGAGGAATAAGCATGCACCACACAAACATTATCTCTTCTTGTGGAAATGAGTTTCTATGGAATACCATGAAAAGACTGTATGCCAGTGACTGGATTATAAAAATACACTAGCCATAAAAACAAAGGATAAAAAAAGAACTGCAGCAAAAATATGGAAAAAAAAAACTTATTCAGAATTTTTTTCCTTTTTTTCCTTTTCTTCAGATTGTTGTTTCATCCTTGGGTTGTGCAATTGGATATGGTTCGCCTCTTACAATGACAAACACATCCAACAAGATCAAGAAAGGGACCAAAGGCGATGTTGCTGTGTTAAGGCCTACTCTTTTGATTGCCGTACCTGCAATCCTTGACCGGATTAGAGATGGAGTGTCCAAAAAGGTTCTCGTCTTATATTGATTAAAGTAACTTCAAACATTTTATTCGGAAAGGAGATTGGGATACCGTTAACATGTTATTCACTTGTTTATTGATTAATTTTGTGTCTGCTTTATATAGGTAGAGGAGAAAGGTGGTTTGTTGAACAAGTTATTCAACCTCGCATACAGGAGGAAACTTAAAGCAATTGAAGGTGGCTTGCTTGGTGTATCAGGTCTAGAGACTTTTATTTGGGACAAAGTTGTCTTCAAGCCAATCCGTGCTTTACTGGGAGGCCGTTTAAGATTTGTGCTTTGTGGTGGGGCACCCTTGTCAGCTGATACTCAAAGATTTGTTAACATATGCCTTGGGTAATTGTACTCTTTTTTTCTCTGCATCAATTGACTGGTTATCTGAACTCCACATTCTTGACCATAACAATTATGATTTTTGATATTTGCTTCAATCACAGATTTACATTGGTAAAATAGTAGATAAGGCAATCAAGTTATTAGCATATAGACTGTTACTGTATCATGCATGCCTGTGCCACTTGCATTGATGACAACTTTCTTTAAGTTCTTATATTTGAACTCTCCTTGGTCTGTGTGGTTTATCAACTGCTTAATGACTGTGAGGCTGTGAGCCAAGCAAATGTTTGTTCATGAAGCTTAACTGAGGCCTGACTTGAAAATATATATTTTCTCTTTATTTTTCTTGGTATAGAATTCCAGTTGGTCAGGGATACGGGTTGACCGAGACATCTGCAGCTGCAGCTTTTACTGACTGGAATGACATATCTATGGGTCGTGTAGGCCCCCCTCTTCCTTGCTGCTATATTAAGGTTAAATTCCAATTAGTTTTCTTTTTTACATTTTTTACAGCCAAATGCTCAATTCTTAAATATTACATAAAACGATGGGATAATCTAGAGTGGAAAAATGGCAATGACAATGTTGATCATTTCCCTAGCTTGCTATGCCATTCTTGTATAATGCGTGCACCGTTCTGCAGATGTTGGACCGTGTGATTGTGCCACTTTTGATAAGTTTTTTGTATATTATTCTATGTGACATACACTTTTATAAATAGCAAGACAAGACGGGAATCAAAACTGGCACACCATCATCAAACATAAATATATGGAACTTCTAAATAAAAAGAGAAAAGTCGGGAAATAATGAAATCCTTTTTATTTCAAATATGCTATTCTTAAATAGACCACTTTTACTCGAAATACATAATACAATAAATATCTTGAGTAACTAAATCAATGAAAACATTATGCAGCTTGTGTCATGGAATGAGGGTGGTTACACAGTTTCAGACTCTCCAATGCCTCGTGGTGAGATTGTAGTTGGTGGGCCCAGTGTGACGATGGGTTATTTTAATAACGAAGAAAAGACCAGAGAGGCATACAAGGTAAGCTCTTTGACTGTGACTCTGAGCAATGCATGAAATATTATTTAGCAGTTATAGTTAGCTCTGGTTGCCATAATGAGGGAGCTGTGGGGACAAAGATGTTGTTAAATAAATACACACCTAAATGGACCTAAAATCATGAAAAACATTTTGGCGCTGGAGCCTGATCAAGTCCATAACAATACATCATGATCATTTTCAAAATAGATAAAGTTAATTCTCTCCACCAAAATGTGCAATAAGCTCAACTAAGCCAATTTAGCATCAAATCAATATTGATCCTCAATTTAGCAGTTGAGCCCAAGTCAAGTCCATGTTCAACTACCAAATCTCACACTGACCACAGCCTTGCGCACATAGCCCTCTAGGTGCAACTAAGACTCTTACATCAATTATACAAGTCAATACTAAGTACGCAAGAATTACTGATTTTTTTGCTGATATAGGTAGATGAGAGAGGAATGAGGTGGTTTTATACTGGAGATATTGGTCAGTTCCATCCAGATGGTTTCCTCGAGATAATTGATAGGAAAAAAGATATAGTCAAGCTCCAGCATGGTGAATATATTTCTCTTGGAAAGGTGCTTTTCTTCTTTTGTTTTTGTCTTTGTGTCTTCTTTCAGATTAGTTCCACAAATTCTTAGTTGGAGCTAAGACCTGACATTTTCAAGCCATGTTTCTTCACTAAACAAGTTACCTCACCGTACCCATACTCTTTCTGTGTCTGATGCAGGTGGAATCAGTTCTAGCAATGAGCAACTATGCTGCAAATATCATGGTTTATGCCAACTCCTTCAACTCATATTGTGTTGCTTTAATCGTACCTGTCCGTCAGGAGCTCGAAAAATGGGCTGCCAAGGCTGGTGTTGAATGCCAAGATTTTAAAGAACTTTGTGAAAATGAAAAGGCCACAAATGAAGTCCAGCAATCTCTTCTCGAGGTTATTTTTGGTGGACTTATTCTGACAGACATTATCATATTAGCATGCATGTTTTGCAATTCTCGGTTCTGTCATGATGGATTATTTCCTAGGTCATGTTCTAAGTTATTAGCCACATCAAATACAAATTCATAACATGATAGCCAAGTAGAAAGAAACAGAAAGGGATCAAACTGAAACCAAGCGACTGTTTTGTACCATTTTGTACTTGTGACTGTACCAAATGAACTGATAATAACATAATACAGCAATGTCAGGCATTAGGAAGGTTGTTTTCAAGTGAAATCCGATATTTGCGTTGAACTTTTACTCCTGTTGTTTAGGAAACATTATAATGTTTGAAGTTTTACTTGCTTACTATTTTTTTTTTTTGCAAACACTTGGGTAATCTAAGAGATAGGTACATTGAGTATTCTTGTCCATTCAATTCATAGAGATTGGTAAAAAGTGATTTATTTTTAACTTTTGATGCGTTTTTTAAGAAATCATTTTCACCAATCTCGATGAATTGAGCTGACCAATCTCGGTGAATTGAGCCGACCAATCTCGGTGGATTGAATGACTCAGATGTGCTGGAGTGCTTAGTGTACTCATCTTTTGGAGTACCCGAGTTTTTGCCTTTTTTTTCAATTCCACTTATTTTATGAATTTGTTTAGGCAGCAAAAGCAGGTAAGCTTGACAAATTCGAAGTACCTGCAAAAATAAAGCTATTGCCAGATCCTTGGACGCCTGAATCAGGTCTAGTGACTGCCGCTTTGAAGATTAAGAGAGAGAGCATCAAGGCCAGATTCAACGAGGAGCTACAAAAACTGTACCAATGAGCTACCAAATATGGTTGTATATAAATAAATGCAGTTACATTAGATCACACAAATAACATTTAGTTTGTTTCGATCATTTTCTGACGACTTCTTTATGCATCAAGGAAATTAATCTTGTATTTGCTCCTATCTGGCGCACTTAAAAGTTGAACTTACTATTTTCCTTTTTCATTTCTTTTTTGCTGCATTTTTTACACACGGCTAGTTTAAGAAACACCGCGTGGGTAATGGGGCATTTAACCAACCATATGGAAGAAGTGTCAATAAGTATAGTTTCGATGTCCATGCTCAGACTCAAAAATGACATGGTGGTGGATATACAAAGGAGATAGAAACTATCGAATATGCATCCAGTACAAATTTGAATGGAATGCGCTGAAGGAACAAGGAGGCAACACAACACAGAGATTGGTCCAAATGTTGAACTCTATCCGAACATTCCTGGTGTAATGTTCGCTCTGAAATTGACCAATTTCTTACGAGCTGCGTTAATCAGTCGCCGCCGGTGCAGAGAAGTGCTACAGACACTAAGATTATTACTAATTAACTGCAATACATGAGTTACAAATTCTTTTAAAGCAGTTACCCATTAATTACAATCAGCCGGAGTGCGGAGTTCAAAAGTCTAAATTTGAGCCATGACCAGATTTTCCAAAGTCAACTCGGACAACTCTAATAGCAGATGATAATCCTGAAATTGCAATTTTTTTTGGCAAGCAAAAAGATTATCTAAAAATTGTCTATATATGCACCGCCGCACAAAATTTTAACTCAAAAAGTTTGTCTACGGCAACGGAACTATTTACCAATATTTGTCATTTTTTTCAAGCACTGAACAAACAAAATTTCACTCTGAAATTGCAAATAATCTCCCTCAATTTCAACTCAGAGCAGATATATAACTTACAAGTATAACAATGATGTTCATCAAACAATGGTTGGAAGCATGCTGAGTTCCTATAATTTGGTATGCTATCAGGCTGAAGTTGATGATATGAAAAATCAATTGATGCTCTTTCAATCAGTTGTTTGGCTATGTTTCTTCATCTGGTGATGGATTACTGGTAAGGAGAGAAGAGAGATTTGGGCGCAAGAGGATATACAATGCAGGTCCTACAACCGGTACCAGCGCCACAGGGACAAGCCAAGAACCTTTATTAGTCCTGCCAAAGAAAATTCAACAAGATGAAATGATCTAAAACTTAAATTCCCCAAGGTTTAGCATATTATTATCCAGAACTTGCGTTCCAGAAAAGGGATACATCAAAAATGTCTAAAGTTCAAATATACAAATGCCCATTTATAAGGGATATGTCCCTGAAATTTCTTAGTTAAAAAATCAGAATATTTAACTGGATTTGTAGGGCATATTTTCCAAACTATAATATTGCCCATCCTGAAGAATGCATCTACAATGGCATTTTGGCCAAAATTCATTTACAGATATCAACAGATGGCTGAAACATGTGTTGATATCTAAGGTATATTACGATGCAGAAGAATATTTTGTTTTCTATTATGCACATCTAACCAAGGTTAATTACTACTTTTCTTTTCTAACTTTACTCAGATACTTATTTTAATGCATCACTTATTTATTTGGCTCACCATCTCCTTGCTGTTATATCATTGTAGACCCAAAAAGGAGCAAATGTCGAGAGGAGAGTAAAATCTATGCATGTAGCATGGATCTACAAACAACAGAACAACAAATTCTTGTCAATTGATAAGGTCATTTTAAATATATATTGCCTGGTAGCACTTGCATCCCTGATATTAAGCTAGCATGGACCAAAATAGTTGTTCTACGTACTTGGCATATTTGGTGTTTGGTTGCAAAGTTGAATTAAATTGAGTCTTAATATCACCTAAACCAGCAACATAGTTAATTATAAATTAGTTAAAGAAAACATACAAATTTGCTCTCTCTGAAATATTGAAAGAACTCCTTCCAAGTATCGCCACCAGCTAAAGCAGCATAACCTATTAGCCCCAAACCAGCTCCTAATGTTATCTAAAAATAATACCCCCGATTAAGTATTATATCAATAAAAAAAAAGGGGAATGTGACAGATGAACATAACAACCACGGATACAAGGTTGTAAATACAAACATAAAATAACCATGCCCATTTTCATCTTTAATTGTTTTCTTTTTTGGGAACACTGAAGTAGTTTCTTAGATGTACCAATTTAAATAGATTGCTTGTGGTTTTCATTTTTTAGCCGTGCATTTTTTCTTCTTTTTAGTTATTACACTTTTAAAATTCCAAGAAGGCATGCACCCACCCCAACCCACGCCAACATGGATCATTAAATTATCAAATCATGCTGTACAGTATCACGTCACACCAAACTGCTCATGCTCAGTACAAGTGCAAACTCCCTGCAGACAACATATCCCTGACCCCTTTGCAAAGACCCAAAAAAGTTGCCCTCCACTTTATTCATTTTTATTTTTGGTTTTGGGTGGGAGACTGTTGGGGGTTCATTCTTTATTTATTCATTTCTTTTAGTCTCATACCGCAGCTGTGATCCTTGATTCGAGAAAATTCAAAGGCCATTTGCTGATCTCCTCTTCTTCGATGGGTGGGGGAGGCGGCTTCCATAGCACAAAATATGGGATAAGAGCATATGCACCCCCAAAAAATGAAAAGATAAGAAATGGCCACACTGGTACCTTGCTTCTTGAACTGTAATAGTAACAATTTATCAAATGGCGCGGAATTAGTTCATTTTAATACAATGCATGATACCATGGACCAATGGTTATGACACGAAAGAAGATATAATATCTAATTTGCTTAAATAATAGGACAAAAGGAAATCATCAGGTCACCCAACTACCAATTGTAAAATATTTCGGCCTAATGGGCTAATTATCTCAATTAATCCCCCACAAAGAAAGATTCCCAGAAACTCTCTTGCCTCAACTGAATTACTAATCATGCAATTGGGTTTGAACTTGACCCAGAATTTGACCGGATAACTTTACATTTGTAAGTAGAACTGAATTTAACCCAATACACCAAAAGTTTGCCTCAATAATTCTTTGTTGTAACTATGACAACTCCAAAAGGAGCACTCAGAACTTATTAAGCTAATACCAGTGAAGTAGTGAACTTTACCAGTCCAGAACGAAATACTTTTACCTTCTACCAGTTGGGAGAAGCAGCATGGAGTATAGCATAGGCCAGAGACCCATAATGTACCAGAGTGCCACAAGCACCTGATTCATTTTGAACCCATCATCTTCGGCTAGATTCAATAGCTTTTGCAAGAAATACATGTCCCGATACTGCATCCATCAAATGACACAAATTTTAGTTCCCAATTGGACCAAACTGAGAATCCAGTGGCACCATTAACATCTTAATCAATTTAAATCAGGGCTACTAAATTGCACGTTTTGCGGCACTTTATGCATATTCAGTGAATATACTATATCTATCATAATCACAACTTAACCTGAATTACCAAATTCAATTCATGATAGTACAATTTGATTAAATTCTACCCGAGTTTGGTCCGGCGCAAGTCGAAAAACATAATACATAAGACCTGCCCAAAGCCCAAATAGCAAGCCGGAAGTGAGCCAATCACTCCAGTTATCACCACCACCTCCTCCTCCCCCACTATCACCACCTCCTCCTCTCCCACCTCCGCCATCTGAAACCCTAACAACCTCTTCTTCTTCTTCTAGAATTAGCGTATCAAGATCCACACTTCTTATTGAGAACCCTTTAAATTTAATATGAAGAAGACTCCTCGCAAAGGATAATTTTGGTGGGTCCGAGATTTGGAGGTGTAGTGGCACGCGAGCTTTGCGAAGTGAGGTCGGAGTTGTGGCATTTAGGGAGGAAGGATAACTGCACGACAGTATAAGAATTGGGTTTGGCTTACAGAGAAGCAGCATGCTACAAAACGAGGGGATAATTTTCTTCCGAGCTCTTTCGATGAGCACACAAACAGCAGTGACGATTTTGGAAGGTGGGAAAATGATGAACGAAATGGATTTCGTTTCGCATTAGCGGCACGGCTTCCGTGTACGTAGCGGGTTCCGGCAGCTTTTGGGTATGACTGTGTCACAACTGTAAAAAGTGGTGCACAAAATATTCGTGATTCGTGTTCGACTCGCTAACAACTTGTTCGTTAACAGCTCGAGTTGTTAACGAGTCGAGTAGAGCCAGCTTGTTAATAAACGAGCCTATTTCGAGTTGTGACAAGCTCGACTCGTATAAATATCGAGACCTAATGAGTTAATTTGGACCATCGAATTAGTTATTACCATCTCTAAATAAAATTCATAATTTCTAAACAGAAAATAATATGATGTATTATCATCTTGCATGACCATCTTCAAAATTTAATAACAGTTAGTTACATTCGACTATCGTCAAACTCTCAATTTTCATATCAACAATGCCTTTATTTTTGTTATTATATATAGGTGTATTTGTTTGTTAAATGAAATCCATTTGGTTAGCAACAAGTTGATTTTTCAAACTTGTAAAGCATTAATTAGCGTAGCGCGTTCATTGTACATTGGTAGTAAAAATTTCATAAATTAAAAGATTTGGTCGGTTTCTCTTGGATGGAAGGTTCAGTGAACATTGCATAAAGGAATTTTTATCACAAGCATTATATTTGTCAAATTTATACATTTTCTAAAAAAGAGCTTGCTAGTGCATCTCTAACCATTTCCTTTTCTTATATCGGATAAAGGAATTTGAAGGGTTTCATCACAACTTCTCCGGCCGTTTTATTTCATTTCCACCTCTCGCGTCCCTTGCTAAGTTGCTTCGCTTGTGTGCGCTTGAGAGAGAGAGAGAGAGAGAGAGAGAGACAATGGAAAGTCTCTTGGCTAATCCGTCGGCTAGGTTAAGCATTTCGTTTCCGACCTCGACTCCTAGAAGAGAGATTCTCAATGGAGGTGTTCGTTTCGGTCCACGATATTTGTCGAATTCAATCCTCATGTCCTCGGCAGCTTCCCCGCTGCGTTGCATCAATTCTTCGACTAATAAGGTGGCCAATTTGTTTTGAAATAACCTTGTCATCTTTCTTATTTGTTTTGAACTCTGAGACTGCGAATCTCTGATGAGACGTGCCAGTACTACTAGAATTAAATTTTATCATGTTGTTTTAGTCCGGAAATTGTGAGGAAAATCACTATTTAATTGAAATCTGAAAGGTCAATTTTCTTCTCTTAGGATTAAAATTCTTAGGATACTATGCATGAATCGTGATGATGACTACGATCCAGATTTAGTAACTTACCTCTTTTTTTTCTCCTTCTGTATAGCTGCACTTATCGTTATCATATATAAAATGCCGTCTTAATTCGGTCCTTTAAAGTTTGAATCTTATCCTTTAAAGTTTGATATAGTAACTAGGGGTGCAAACGAGTCGAACACGAACGAGCTGAATGAGGTTCGATCTCGTCTCGATATGCTAACGAGTCAAGCTAGCTCGTCTTGCTACCAGATTGCGAGCTGAAAGAGCCAACTCGAGTTCGTCTCGTTTATAACTCGAGCTAGCTCATCTCATATCGTTTAGCTCGTGAACATCTCAACAAACCAAAATTCAAGCTGTAACTCGAGCTTAGCTCGCCTTCAACTCGCCTTCAGCTTGAAAATATAACTCATTTTCAGAATTTATACAAGTTGTAATTGAGATTGCGAAGAGAGAGGATTGGAAATTGGATATTTATAGCTAGGTTTAGTGAATTAGAACTAACGATTGTGATTTATCCTACATTAATCGTATGGTCCGTATCAACTCGTTAACAAATCGAGTTGTAACGAGTCGAGCTGAGCCAAGTTCGAGCTTGTCTCGATAACTAAACGAGTTGGTCAGGTGGTCTCGTTAACAACTCGAGCTGGTAAAGAAAGAGTTGATAACAAGATTTTAATGAGTCGAACGCGAGCGAGCCACGAATTATGAATATTTCTTGCACTCCTAATAGTAACAATGTAACATGAAAGAGGAGAAGGAAAATGAAGAAGAAACTGTCACTGTTTTCTTTTTTTTCTTTGAATATTTTTTTAACAAAACAGAATGTCACGTCTGTATTGCTGTTACATCAAAGGAGCCTGAGGAGGAGAAGTTCTTTCTTACCCTTATCTTTTTTACATTGAGTTGTAGTTGAGCTTTCAGCGGTGCTCTTCAAATAATGAAAGCTTTTGTTGGATAACTCCTGAGAACAAATTACTTCTGTCCAGTGCATACATATTTTGAAATCAACGATATAGTCAATTACAGGCTAGGCATGCAACTGACAAAGTATCGTGTGCGGCTTTTGCTTTTAACTACTATAATAATATTTATATCTCATGCTAACTGAAGTTTATTATTGTCTGATTGCAGGAAAATAAAAATCTTAGTTCAGTTACATATGACTATGTAGATTGCGAGGAAGTAATCGAATGGGAAAGAGGAAAATCAAAGAACCAAATTCTTGCTATGCAAGGGATCAACATCCGTCGCGACTCCCTTGGCATGATCCCAAGGAACATCCTGGAACAGATAATCTGGGACAAGGAAGTCGAAGTTCACCAGGCACTTAATATAACACACTTTTAGATAAACATTTCCATTCTGGGGTTATATTGTGTTTGACCTTTGTTTTCAATTCCTGGCCAATGTTGAAGATCCTTTTTGTATTTGTTGTATTTTGTTCCTTTTCTTTATATTGTGGCTACAAAAGATGCAAAAGACCGAGCCAATTAATTGAAGCATTCATTTTAGTTAGAATAATGTCTTTTTTATCCCACTGCATAATTGTGTCTTCTTTCAGTCCAAGCAAAGAATGTCTATCAAAGAGGTGGAGCGCTTGATTGAGGATGCAGCACCCACTAGAGACTTCATGAAAGCTCTGAAGCAATCTTATGTTCAAACTGGTGTCCCAGCCCTAATAGCTGAAGTCAAGAAGGCGTCTCCTAGCAGAGGAATTCTGCGAGAGAATTTTGACCCGGTAAGTAGTCTCTCTCGTCCTCTAATTTGATGCATATAGAAGAATTTAAATGGGTGAATTTGTTAAACTATCGCGTCCTTCCGCCTTAGTTTGCTATCAAGGCTTGTCATACTAATCCACCAGTTCTCCTTGCATAAAAACAAGGTTTGATTGGACAATTAAGGGAGATATGTACTGTGCAGATCTGTTACAGTACTGCATGGGTTAGCAGCCGTTAAAAACTAGTAATGATTTTAAGTTGCTTAATTTCAAATATTCAGCTAATGACTTCCGTTAGGTTTACCTCTTCATACTTTGACTTTGAAGTTGTTGTCAATTTTTGTAATTTAAATTGACGACAGGTTGAAATCGCTCGTTCCTATGAGCAAAATGGAGCAGCGTGCTTGAGCATCTTGACAGATGAGAAATACTTTAAGGTAGGTCTTTCCATGATCTTAACATTATCTTGTTGTTTATAATAAGTGTATAACAAAAATAAACTTTTCTGAAAGATGATATTATCTATTTTTAAAAAGGTTATTTTCTCGAGGTCATTACATTGTTTCTGGTTTCCACACCTATCTTGGAGTAGTATATTGAAGCCAAACCCTAAATATCTGGCATAAGGTTCAGATCTAGTGCCATATTGGCACTGTATCTGCCAGTGTTGAAAAAATAGAAAGCAGAAATGGGAATACAATGCAACTACAAAAGTTTCATCTCCTTTGCATTAGGGTTTCACTTTGTTTTGCCTTGTTACACAGGGAAGCTTTGAAAATCTGGAGAAAGTGCGGAAAGCTGGGATCAAGGTAGCCTGATTTAATGTGAAAGAAGAACAAGAAATCTTTTCAAGTCTCTCTCTCTTTATCTATATGTAACTTTTTTATTGCAGTGTCCTCTTCTATGCAAGGAGTTCATAATTGACACCTGGCAGATATATTATGCCCGTGCCATGGGGGCTGATGCAGTTCTGTTGATTGCTGGAGTATTGCCTAATATTGACATTAGGTATTTTCTCCAGACTTGCCGCGAGCTTGACTTAACTGCACTTATTGAGGTATTTTGCTTTCTTATTATACCCATGCTCAAAATGGTTATTTAAATCTGTATCTCTGATTCATCATGATGGTTGCATGGAGACTTATTGGATGCTTGACAATTTGTATAGTTATTAAGAGCTATACAGAACCATTTCGTACTTGCAACATATAGAGTTTTTTGTTTCCAGTCAAGTAATGCCTTTTCTTGCAGAACTTAATTATGAGCTCCTTTAACAAATTGTGTTGTATAAGCCTGATCCATAGAATATATGCATAACTACTACTATTTAGGTACACAGCCTTGGTGAATCTAACCCGACTAATAGGTGCTTGCTTTCTATTGAACCAGGTTCGTTCAGGCACCAAGGCCCGGACCTAATAAATATATTGCTGGAATTATTATTTAGATAAATTACACAGTTTCAGAAGGGACGATTGGGGGTTTTTAAGTGTCTAGGTTTATATAATGCAGATTTAGGTTTTGTATGGTGCCAAAATTCTTGAGAGTGAAGTCCAACAGATTCTTTTTAAATTTGCACGCTTTTATTTTTGGACAAGCCCTGATCATTTATTCCTTTTGTTTTCTAGCTCAATTTTTGTACATATTATTCGGGTCGCAAATATTAGTGTAATCCCAAAACAAAATGTCCATTAATTGCGCGATGAGACCATATACATAGTAATACTTATTTTAGGCATTTAAAAGTAGTCGTATAATTGCCAGACATGTCTTTATTAAATAGGTACACAACGAGATAGAGTTGGACCGGGTACTGCGAATGAAGGGGGTCCAGCTCATTGGCATAAACAACCGCAACCTTGGTATTTTTTTTTGCTAGATATTCTTACAAGAATTCACTCAGTTCTATCATACACTTACCGCTTTCCTAAATCTTGATACCTGATTTCTTAAAAAAAAAGAAGTTTTTGAAAAGTAAATTAATACATTTGTGCTGATTTTAGAAAGTAGTTAGTGTGTTTTAAATTTAAAGCATTTTTTATTTGTGTCTTGCTCCAAAAAAGCTACGCTTTTGCACCATGTAAATAGCACGAGTACAACATCAGCTGGTTAGAGGCTCTCTGCAGTCCATAATTGCATTTTCATTACCTTGATAAAAGGCTATATGCTGTTTACTAATTAGTTTTATTAATAGCAATCTTTTGTGTTTGAGCTTTTGAGTTTTAAATTATCTTTCTTTTCTAGAAAATTCGCTTGCTCGAATTTATCACTAATCAGTTTTTACCACCGTAGAGAACTTTGAGGTTGACATCTCAAACACGCGGAAGCTTCTGGAAAGCCGAAACCAAGAGATTCGGGAGAAAGAAATCACTGTAAGAATTTCCTTCATTCAGCAAATTAAAACCTCAAATCCTTGAGTGTCTTTTATTGCGCTTGATCATGAATCGAAATAACTTTTCTAACAATTTATTTTTTTTCTATTGCGCTAAATCCTTTTCTATATTTAATGGTGCCTACTTATTCTTGACCATTTTTCTATTTTGTGTATAGGTGGTTGGAGAGTCAGGTTTGTTCACTCCAGATCATATCAAGTTTGTGCAAGATTCTGGAGTTAGAGCTGTAATCTTTTTCTCTCTCTGAATTTGATAGCATACTTTCTGTAACTCGAATAAATAAAAAATACCAAAAGAAGAGAAAAGTCTCAAATAAAAGCTAGTTGAGCCTGACTGGCATATATTGGAATGCTTTCTTAAAAAAATTCTACTTTTGTGGAGTTTGTGCAATTCCTGGAAATAAAAAAGTACTGATAGAACTTATAACCAAGTATAAATATTACAGTACATAAGAAATATTTGTTTAATTGAGAAGATGATTTTATTTTTCTAATCGTACTTGATTGCTCTTTTATAGGTATTGGTGGGTGAGTCCCTGATCAAGCAAGAGGATCCAGGTCTAGCAATTAGAGGGCTTTTTGGAAAAGATATCTCAATATGAGTTTGTTCGTATTGCATTTGTTTTATTCATAAGCTAAGTTGGCAGAGCAAGTCTGTAACTTGTCAGTGCTTGGAAGTAAGTAATATAGTTTTGACTGGAATAAAATTTCCCTCGTGTTTTCTTTCAATCAGTTGGTTAAACACGAGACATGGCGGAAAAACACAAACAGCAGTTCCGAAGAAATTCACAACTAGAACCACTGCGGCGCTGTGTTCCTGATACAATTACCTGAGCCATAAATATCAACACCTCAAAAAATGTTCCATTTACCATTTTTTGTTTCATGTACGAACGGTACCAGGTTTTGAAGCAGAGCAGCTAGTTCTCTTCCTTTATTATGAAAATGATAAAAGGAAATAATGGAGCGTTCAACTTGAAACCAGTCGAAATAATTAGAATTGGGCCCTTCTGGTTCGGGTTTGGTTGGAATCTTCGTTTATCATTATATCAATCGACAGAGCATTTTATTTTTAGTTTTCCTTGGGAAATGTCACTGAATTCAATGAAACACGACAATGCGTCGAAGACATGTCGGATTAGTATCTCGTCCACGTGTACACCTTTACACGTGGATCGTTTTACACTTTCAACGTGTCCATTCTCATGTTCTCAAACCGCTTCACACTTTCAAGTTTAAACCAGGACCGTATATGTAATGCAATGTACATGTATAATATATAAATAATGTTTTATATATATATACCGACGATTTCGAGCACGTCTCTAGTCTCCAGTGACTCATGGCAACTCAACAGCAGATCCAACCTAAGAACAGAGAAGAGGAGCGCAAGCCAGAGCAATGCTCTGATCAGCCTATGCATCGCGACCAACATGTCGTGATTCGGACCTCAATTGAACGGATCATTTCGAAGGATGGGAAGAAGGATGACGTAAAAGGCGACGACGGGTCTGCCGACGCTGGGTTGAAGTGTTCCGGCGTGGCACAGCAGGCTGACCACTTCAGGTCCTTTTGTGAGGACTGAGAGACTTTACTTGAAGAGTTTGTTTCCGGGTCATGGGGGTTAGGGCTTTTGCTTCAGCATGTGTACTTAAGTATGTGTTTGCTTTCAGTTTGTCTTCGTAGAAATATGTCCTTTCGAGTTAGGGATTGTTGTTATAACAGTTTTCTTTTTGGTTGGCGATGCATGAAAATATGTTACGGTGGCTCGGTTTTTTCATTCGTTTAAACTTGGAAATGGCAGTCGATTACAGATTGAAACTTGTTAACTGTTCCCAAGGAAAAAAAATGTTCATTACAGAGTTGTTGATATATAGATTAAAAAAACCTGCTGAAGAATCGACGTTCAAAAACTTTTAAGTGGAAAATGTACGAAGTAAATATCTTTCTTTTTAATATATAAAATTGATATTTATGTAATACGAAACTAACATGTTTTATCGATATATCAGTTATATATAGCCGATCACTGAATAAAATGCCTGACATAAAAAGGATTACTTTTTTTATATATTTTCGTTGGATTGGTGTGGTAGACTGGTAGGCTGATTTCTTCATTTATTAAATAATTTCTTTTGCTGATCGATGGGACATTAGAGTCAAATAAAAGAATATATTAAATCAGTAGAAATGACTTTTTGATCCGGGTCTGTTCAATTGTTCATGACGGAGTTAGGTTTGTACCATGTGGAATTGATTGCATAGCGGGGTCCGCAGATTTATGATTATTTGACTTATTAAACTGCATTTAGTGAAGATCTCCTCTCAGTAAGTCAGTATCTTCATTCATGATCCAGAGAGAGATTAATTTACACTGCTGTATAGTGTTTATGTATTTCATCTCAGTAATTTACATGTTTCTATGTTAGGGTCCGTTTGGCAAAACAAGGTTTAGCCGTAGAATAGTGCGTAAAATAGAATAGCAATTCTGCGAATGGTATTTTGGTAAATATAGGAAAAGCAGATTTTTAGTCTTTGTACGAAGAATAGCAAGTCGATATAGTGGCGTTTGGCAATGATGCCGAAGAATACGAAATTGAAGTAGATGTTAAAATATTCATAATATTGTGCAAGGTCTGAACTACCCTTCATGCCTTTACCCTTTCGATCAAATGCCAATCGAGCCTTATCTGCTTGCTCTCTTTCTCTCACATTTTGCTCCCCTTCTCGTTCCAAATCAATCTTCTTCTCTCTAGTGATCTCCTTCTCTCTCATACAACGACGCGACTCCCTGTCTCATCTTCTCCACTGTACTGATCCTCTCTTGATCGACGTTGTCGATCGCTCCTGCTCCAAATTGATCTCTCCGTCGGATCTCCTTCTCTCCCATACAACGAAAAGGCTGCTTGCATCTCTTCTCCACTGAGCGTCGAACTGAGACTCGAAGTTTAAGGTATGTGGTACTGAGTATTACTTGGCTGGCACATTCTTTTTTTTTTCACCTTGAACCGTCTGATCTGCGAACTGGAGCCAGTATGGGGTTGAGCTATGAACTATGGGGCTTTCTCTCTGATTTTTTACCTGTACATTATGAGGGAAAAGGGGGCTATTGGATTTCTTGGTTTGATGTTGGTCTGGTACCTGGTTTGGGGTTTTCACGGATTTGTGTAATTTATGTTCTGCGTTGGGACCCTATATGGAAATTGCTATAGCTACCAGTCTGTGTTGCCAGCACCACTGCAGGGGGTTCTGTTGGGCTGGGTTGTTTCTCCTATGTGTTGACTTGGATGTGGTGCAGTGGCAGCCAATGTCCTTTTTTTTTCAGAAAAAAGTGTTCGCAGGGAGATAAAGTGTGAATATTGTCCCTCAAATAAAAGTTTCAATCATCTTTTTATTAGTTGCCCCCATATGAAACCAATTTTTCATTAAGAATAAACAATTTCATTCTCATTTTCAGAGTTCAATATAGCTTATGTTCAGATTACTGGTAAATAGTTTACTACTAATTTCAAGAGAAACTTGTGATAGTCTAAGGAGAAGGGGCAATTAAGATACTCATCTTTTATTTGTCCATATATTGCATTGGGACAATTTAATTATTCTCATCTAGTGGCAGCAGATGTATGCTTCAAGGTATTTGAAATGTTAGTACTAACAGATAAAGGATTGATTGTATACAGTGTGATAATTATGGGGACTTAGCTTGTGCCATAATGCTTGGTTTCTGCACCCTTTTAACTTGCTTGATTTGTGCTGTTATTACATGGGAATTGAGTTTCATCTCAAAGCTTAAGCAGATAATTGAATTGCTTAAGATATGGATTTGCTTAATAATATCAGCTCAGCAGATTTGGAACTGAAAATGCCCATTTACATCTGTCTTTAGGAATGAAAGCTTTTAATGTAACAGTAATGAAAGCATTTGAATATTTCAATAAGCAATACTCCTTCATACTCATAAGGTACACTTTGTCATTGCATGCAGGACATGAATAGCGATGATGAGATGTTTATTCGAAGAAACAACATACAAATACAAATCAACACCAACGCAACCGTACGAGCTGTTCGGGCACTTACAGCAAGAAGGTCTCGAAGAATCAGAAATGATCGACCACTGGCGGGGAGAGAGTACATCATGGACATATTGAATGGGCATCCTGAAAGATGTTTCGATTTGTTTCGAATGACTCCAACTATTTTCAGGATCCTATGCGATGAAGTAGCTTCAAAGGGAATTATTAAAACCGACGAAGTTAGTACAGAAGAACAAGTTGGAATGTTCCTGCAGGCGGTGGCCCATTCATCAACTCGGCGAAAAGTCGCGGAGGACTTTCAACGTTCCAAGGAGACGGTGCAGAGATTGTTCGGAGATGTGTTGGAGAGTGTATTGAAGATGCGTCGTGCTTACATCAAGATGCCAGGAGAGAATGCACCTGTACCAGCCAAGGTCTCCTCAGATTCTCCTTTTCATCCTTTCAAGGTCAGTTAGATTTTCACAATGGGTGCTGAATTTGAACTGTCATTGCATTTTCATTTCGTAACTGAGAATTAATACAATGATTATTTTCTTAGAATGCCATTGGAGCAATAGATGGCACATACGTACAGTGCATCCCACCAACTTTGGCGCCAAATAAGGAAAATTGGCGATGCAGAAAAAATATGTATGCACAGAACGTCTTGGCTGCCGTAGACTTCAATGGTAATTTCGTATATGTACTTGCCGGATTTGAAGGTGCTGCTCATGATAACATTGTTCTGCAAGAGGCACTCTCTAGATTCAATTTTCGTGTCCCGCTTGATAGGTTCTATGTGGCTGATATGGGGTATGCCAACACAAGAAATTTTATAACTCCCTACCGTAACCATCCGTACTGGATGTCTTCGTTCAGAGGACGCTCTCCGTATACCTGTCCCGAGGATCTCTACAACCATCGTCATGCACAATTAAGGAACATCGTCGAGAACACATTTGGAATTTTGAAAAAGAGGTTCAAAGTTTTGGAGCTCATGAGGAATTATAGTTACCAGAGACAGTGCAAAGTTGTGGTGGCATGTTGCATCCTTCATAACTTCATTCGAAAGCATACGAACGAGCCAATTCCGGAAGAAGAGCGGGAAGAGGAGGATGAACCAGAGCCGTCGTTGGCAGCATCTATCGACGCCCATGCAACAAACATAGGTGAACAGATCAGAGGTGCTATAAGAGACGCTTACTGGGCGGAGCGTGCCAACTGATTAGACTTGATTCAGGTCTGCCTTCTTGTGGATTGCAATGCAAATCATGCTGGAAAACTTCATAACTGTTTTCTGATTGCAACCTTTTTTAGTTCGTCTTTGGTTCATTGATTGTGACAATACAGATTACGGACTCCTAAAGAGGCTAAAAAATTGATCATCGAAACCTTCTTTAGTTCGTCTTTGGTTCATTGATTGTGACAATACAGATTACGGACTCCTAAAGAGGCTAAAAAATTGATCATCGAAACCTTCTTATAAGGGAATTCTGAATCCTGCTTGGCATATATTCTGTTTTTTATAAATCTCAACTGATGATTTGCTCAGTTCGAATTGATTACATATTGGTTAAATATTGGTTAGGGCACCTACTGTGAATCAAATCCTACAACAAGTGGAATAATATATAGCATAACTTAACAAGGAGCAGAATTATATTTCTACTGTGGTGGTTGTGGACTCTGAAAATGACCATAGGGCCAGTAATTCACACCTCCATTGGCAGCATCACCGTAATTGACACCTTCATTGTATGATTGGAAGAAGCCGGGAATCAGCTCAGCAATGATGCATTTTTGTTCCTCTGTTGTTGCATTCATAAAGGACCGTTGGCGCTGCGGGTTCAAATACTCCATGATTTTGAACCTTTGATGTAGGTTTAGGTTAAAAGATTTGAGTACCTGCTCTACTTGTTGGTCGAGTGGCAGCTTATTGTGTTCTGCCTCTTGTAATTGCAGCCTTCTCTGAGCTATTGCAAGGAATTCATCATTCTGCTGAACCAGACGACTGTTGGCCAATGCAATGGTCCCCAAAGCTTCCGTAGCTGCAGTATCTTTGACCTGGCTGTCATGAATGGCTTTCTTTGCACGCCTACTGCGAGATCCCTCCGCCTCATCAGTTGATTTTCACTTATTCGAGCTTGCACTCCTATTGCTCGTCCTTCCCGTGGCAGTCCTTCCATTCTCTTCAGACGGTTGCTCGGCCATGCTAGGTTCATCCTCTCTATTCCCTTCGACAGTTTGGTTATCCTGTTCGTGTGTCGTAGTTTGATGATCAAACCGATCTCGCTCCTCTGAGTCATTAACTGGCTCGTCCTCCTCAACTGGGGGGTTGTCAGAGCTACCAGTCCCACTGTTATGCGAACTTTGGGAAGGAAAACCAAAATCTCCTGAGATTGAACTTGTCCCAACCAGCTTGGTGAATTCCTTGTATAATGGAAACTTCTTGTTTGGGTAATACCTCCACTTCATGTAATTTTGCTGCATTTCATAAAGGTGCAGAAGTCAGTAGTATACAAATTCTTCTACATAATCTGGTATTTCAGATGACCACTGATATTTATCATCATTTATTCTTGTGAGGAGTCATAAAGGTGCAGAAGTTAAATATTTATTTATTTTTATTTGGTGTAGGTGGCTTTCTTCTATGGCAATCATGGAAAAGATACTTCTCTGCAGTTTGTGTTAGGGTCAGCGGAGAGAACAGAAAAAATAATACTAAGCAAAACCTCACCAAAACCTGACCAAAAAGGATCATACCTCCATAAGCGCAGTCCAAGCTCCTGGAGGAGCCTTCACTTTGTGATTAACCCAATCCCATGACCATCCCGATCTGTTGACTAAGCTCTTCAAGTTATTGAACTCGGTCCGCATAGTCTTCATGCGGGTCCGTAACATGTCGACCCCTCTTTGGCTTTGAGGCGCGATGCGTCGATAAACCTCAAAAACTGCATTCCATTCCGTAGGAGTAAATTTCAAGTCCGTAACATGTACTTATTGGCACGCACTCACAAGGTCCAGGTTCTCTTGCTCGCTAAAGTTTTCCCCCCTTGCAGCAGATTCACCTCGAGCCGCACTGCGACCTCAGCCTCGACCTCGACTGCGACCTCGACCTCGGCCTGGAACAACGGGTTCATTGACATGATCAACGCCTTCCATTCAGCTGTTAGTTCCTATCATAGAAAAATTGGGTCAACAACCAAACAAAAATAGGTCAGTATTGAAGGTGCCACTTAATTCAAAACTTACAACCTACCTCTAATATAGATAACTGAAACCAAGATCCCAATATCACCTTGTATTATGCACACTCCATTGGTACCTAGGCACCAGATTTACTAGGTAGCAAGGCCCAGAAGTCGGCATTACAACACTGGCTTGAAGCGGTAATTAGTCTTCTTTTTTAGTTTAATATTTAATTATTTGATTTTATTTTATTGTATGACTAATATGGTCCAAAATGATTGCCATCTTTATCAGATTGATCCACGTCATAGATACGGTCGCAACCTACATTTTTACTATGAGCTCTGCTTTGCAAGTGAAAGCACACAGCCATTCTTCTATTGGTAAGTATTACAAAAAAACTTCTCTGACATTTATGTTTTATTTTTAAAATCTTAAACCAGAGTTGCTGAGACTGAATCGTCAATCTTTTTTAAGGTTGCATATTGGCGACGGAGAAGAAAATCGGGAAAAATGCCCCAGAACCAAATTGCATCAACGATGCATCAAGTATCTTGGACCGGTACGGTAATTTCAATTGCACTTTTACTTGTATTTTTCGAGACAATTCTTTCAAAAACATGTGTTGAAACTTTTGTCATGTGTGTTTCATGTAGGTGGAGAGAGAAGCTTATGAAGTAATTATAGAAAATGGAATGCTACTCTGCAAAAATAGTAGGCTTCTGGTAAATACCAGTGAGGGGTCCAAGTGGATTTTTGTGCTGAGTACTACCAAACGCTAGGGGAAATGTAATAATTTTCTGCACTACTTTTTTCAGAAAAAGAAAGGGTCATTTCAGCATTCGAGTTTTCTTGCCGGTGGCGCAATAACTGCATCCGGACGATTGGTTGCTATAGAAGGAAATCTCAAGGTAGGGAACAACATATGCATCTAAATCTGTTGGTAAAAAAATAGATCTGTTGCTTTGTTTATTAATTTGGTGATAACAATGATTTTCGTTGTTTGGTTTTCAGGCAATATGGCCTTGTAGTGGCCATTACCATCCAACAGAAGAGCACTTCCAAGAGTTTATGAATTATCTAATGAGCAGGTTTTACAGAATATTCAATATAGATCGAAAAATGCCTTTAAGATACACCACTGGTACCTATGGAAATGAAAGCCAAACAAATTTAAAATAATCCAACGACCCACCAGCAATGTAAAAGGGGAAGGATTTGCTCGACCCCCAGAACCAAATGCCTTTAAAATGAAAGCCAAAGATCGCGAACGACGTCTATCAAAATAACCACAAACGAATAAGAAAGCTAGTAGCTGCGCAAATCAGCAATCGAACCCGAAATCAAAAAGGGGAAGGATTTGTTTACCTGTAAATCTGCAAAGAATGGTGTCCAAGAAGGGGAGATCGAGCAAAGATCGTGAACGAGGTCTATCAAAATAACCACAAAGAAGAGGGGCTACTCGTTCTCCAAAGAGAGGTGGCGGCGAGTTCCTTGCAAAGACGAAGGAGATGGAAGAAAGGAAGAGAAACTTATCGGTTTGGCTGAGGAAGAAATAAATGGGGTGGGTACGCCGTACGCGCAGGTAGAGAGAAATGTCAATAAAAAAATAGGAAAGTGGGGTCGCTAAGGGTAGTTGGGGTATTAAATTTGCCAATTTTGCTCTCTTCCGACTGTGAAATAGCTATATGAGCCTCACTGTGGTATAGCGGATTACATGCTATTCCTCTAAACCGAAACTATTCCAAAATTTAATTCCGCGTTTGGCACTCATCTCTAATCCGAAATACACCTCTATTCCTCTATTCTGCACAAAACTTAGGTTGCCAAACGGACCCTTAGTTCTTTCAAATATGTTTTTCACTCTAAAAAAACATTTTTTTAGAAAATTTTAGCAAAAAAGTGAAGAAAAACTAAAAAAAATATGATTTGCAGACTTTAGAAGCATTTTTGGGATCAAAACAACGTCGTCATGGGATTACACTTCGATAAAGTGTGTCGTGTCGTTCTATTTTCGAAAAATGCTCATACTTGCGAATCGAAGTTACGAGTCAAAAGTTACATCCGAAGATCAAACGTTATTTTGTGCTCATCTATATTATTTTATAAAGCATCTAAGAAATTGAGAACTCCATTTGGTCATAGTCTTATTTTTTTATGGACAAAAATGCTCTCTATCTAAAAATTTTTGCTGGTCCACTGTGCGTTGAAATATTGATAAAGAAGTTTTCAATGGATCTAAATTAGTAATCTCCAGAAGAAAGATATTACCATAAATATTATATTTTTTTATTCTAACTTGTCATCACTCTTGCATTTTTTTTGCCACGTATTGAAATATTTCTTATAAAATATGTAAAATGGACGTTCATAATTAATAATAATAAATATGTTACATGGTCTACCAAAAGAGTGTTTTTTATATATTTAGTTACTAAATATAGTTTGAATGTCATTTCGGATTTGATAAGATAACTTGAATTTTAAGCAAGTGTTGGCCTTTTTGTTTTTAATTTCGTTAAATAAAAACAAATGTTGGAGACTAACAAGAGAGTTTGGTCCTTATGTCAAAAAAGAGAGGAATCACGTGGCAATGGTTGTTTTACAATGAAAGTTCAAATAAATTAATAATAAATTTTAAAAATTAAAAAAGGTTTATTGATAAATTCTTGAACTTTATTTTTTTTTAATTTTGATGTAATTTTAATGTCATTTCATAGTTCATCATAGATAGCAAATTGAAAAAGGTACCAATGTACTATGACACTGAATGACGATAACAACTGATGTGCTATTATGTTAATACTTCACAATTAAATCTAATATTAATCGGTTGTGATCGAAAGAAGAATCCAACGCTCTATATTGATTTAAAAGGTGAATAGAGGTTTGAAGTCTAAATGAAATAAACTTGTATAAAAGGTGCAAAAATAAAATGTACAATGTTGTTGTGTTCACAAGGTACGTCATGCATCATGTGTCATTCATCGTACGTCATTTTGTCATGCGTCATGGGTAATGCGTCATGGGTGGTCATGCGTCATGCATAATGCGGCATGCGGCATGGGTCGTCAAGCGTAATGAGTAATGCGGCCTGCGTCGTCATGCGGCATGACGACATACGTTATGTAAGATCGATGCGTCATGCGGCATGCAGCAAGCGTCATGCGTGATGTGTCATTCGTCGTACGTCATTCGTCATGCTTCTTAGTTCATGCGTCATTCGTCGTGCGTAATGAGTCATGCGTCATGCATCATACGTCATTCGTAATGCGACATGCGGCTTGCGTAATGCGTCATACGTCACGCGTCTTGTGTTGCGTCATGCGTCATCAGTCGTCATGCGTCGTGCGTGATGCGTGATGCGTCATCCGTCATCCGTAGTCTTGGGTCAGGCAACATGCGTCATGCACGATGAATAATTGCAGTTTGGCTCAGTACTCCAGTATCACGTATCATGTAGCTGTGTTTGTGCGTTCCCCAAGCTAAATCACTATGATGCACAAGAGGCGCAAGCAATCGTTAGAGAAAGCTTCAACAACCTTATCAAGCGAGATCAAATTTCGAAAAATCTGCTCAAAGAAATAGGACAAATCTGATGCAAATTTTGCAACCAGAAAATGTATGTGTTTACCTTCTCAAATTTGGCTAAGCACCCAGTATCATGTATCATGTAGCTATGTTTGTGCGTTCACCCAAGCTAAACCGCAGTGTCGTATAAAAGGGGTAAGCAATCGTTAAAGAGAGCTTCAACAACATTATCAAGCGAGATAAAATTCTGGAAAATCCGCTCAAATAAATAGGAAATAATCTGATGCAAATTTAGCAACCATAAAATATATGTGTTTACCTTTTCAAATTTGGCTAAGTACCCAGTATTAGTTATCAGGTAGCTACGTCTGTGCGCTTCCCCAGGCTAAACCGCTGTGACGCACAAGATACGAAAGGGCTCGTTAGAGAGAGCTTCAACAACCTTATCAAGTGAAATCAAATTCCGAAAAATCAGCTCAAAAAACGGAAATAATCTGATGAAAATTTAGCAACCAACAAATATATGTGTTTACCTTCTCAAATTTGACTAAGTACCCAGTATCACGTATCATGTAACTATGTTTGTGCGTTCACCCAGGCTAAACCGCACGACGCATGTCGCATGCCGCACGACGCATGACCCAGCCGCATGACACATGACGACGGATGACAGATGATGCATGACGCATGTCGTCTTACGCATGATGACACATGACGCATAATGCATGACGTATTACACACAACACATGACAAATCACCCATGACGCATGGTGACGCATGACGCATGGTGACGCATGATTACCCATGACGCATGTCGCATGGTGCATGATGCATGACGCATAACGCATGGTGCATGACGCATGACGCATGACGCATGACGCATGACTTATGAACCCAGACGCATAACTCATGCCGCATGCTGCATTATATGTGATGCATGTCGCATTACTCATTACGCATGACGCATTCGTCATGGGTCATAAATTGATTTTATTTTTCAGAATTGATATCATTTTCAAATGTATGTGTCATATGTCATGGCTTCACTTTAATAGTAAATAGTTCAATACAGAGTTATTGAGTACAAACCGAAATAAAAGGGAATGAATGGCCAACATAATTAACACATAGTGATATAGCTATAAATTACTTAGTTTTTTGACTTATATTTAATATAATTAATTAATAAATAATACATAGTGTACTAATATGGAGATTTGAAATCACCACAATTTTTATTCTTCTTTATCCGCAATTAAATTGTATAACCAATATTTTAATTTTAAGCAATATTATTCGGATTATTTGTTGCATGAACGAGATTGATACACAATATGTTGGTCTAACAGCTACTGATACAAAACCTCAGTCAATACATAACCCAATCAATAAATTTACTTCCATAACATATAGTCAATTGCCAATCAATCACACAAGTGTACCAAGGACACAATATGCATGTATTATATAACACATCATAAGCCAATTTAAAAGGACAAAATCAATTCCCAATCAATTTCCAATCATTTCAAAGAAAAGTTTTGATAAAACAGATTTGCAATGAGTATACAACCTATTTGGGTATCGGTTTGAGAAAGAAGATTGTGTGGTCTTCTTCACATCGGTGATACCTAGAGAATCATCGTCTAAATGAAATTATTGTGCAGTGCATGTATATATTATATTGTTATGTAGTTGAAAGATAAATACACGCAAAAAATTGTAAAAGCACTTCTGCTAGCAAATATTGTTAATGTAACTAAATGACATGAACACATAATATTGAATATGTGTCAAATAATTCACAAATATGTAATAAACACAGAAATAATATTTGAATAACACACAATTTAAATGTTGTCCTATTAATAGTATTTGAGTATCATCATCATATTCAATAGTATTTGAGCAACACGCAATTCGTAATATCTCCCATTGCTTTGTACGGGTACGATTACTAGTACTAACTAAGTATATAGTCATACTAGTTCAGACTAAATAAAACATGTGTTCAAACTAAATAAAATACATTTTTCAATTAATATGAACACCTGTTTTATTTAGTTCCACTCCAGAAAGATAAATATTATTAGTGAAAGTATTTTATATATTATATACATTTTCAAGTACACAACATCTTTGAAACAACAATATGAGCATATTTTCAACTAATTTGAACACTTATTTTATTTAATCTACATACGAGATATGAAATATAATAATATTCAAAATATTATATAGAATGAAATGTTCATAAAAATACGTGCGATCCAACTTTACATTTTTTTATTCGCTTTGACTCTAAGTCTTTCTCTTTTGAGAAAAGTTAGCTAGGAAGTGGCGGAGATTAGAAAAATGCTAGTCGAATTCGCTTAGAGCATCTCCAATACAGCAATTGAAATTAATTATTAAATAATAATTGTATAAATTTTAGAAATTAAGCAATTCATTCCTACATTAGCAGGATCAATTAATTCAAAGAATAGTCATAATTATTAAATAAGCAATTATTTTTCATAATAGCTAAATAAGTAATAGTCATACAACTCAGCAATTATAAAATAATTGACACATAATTCACAAGTAACTGTTGGAGATGCTTTTATATTGCTAGACAGAAAGGTTTGTTGGATCGGTGAGCCAGGGTCCCAGGGATCAACCGTAACACGTCTATCTTTGTTTTTTTAATTCCAAAACCGTAATACTCTGTCATTCTTTCTTTCATTTTTTTTCCAAATTTTCTGAACCGTAATTTGTCGTTGCCGAAGAGAAACAAAACAAAGGTTATAAAAAAGGGAAAAATCAAATCAAATCAAATCAAATCAAAACAAAACAAAATAGAGGGCAGCGCAAATCTCATCTCATGAGGCTCACACCTGTTTCTGGGACCCACACAAAAATTAACAAAGTTACAGTATGTGGGACAACTATCGGGTAAGACTAAGAGATGTACGTATGGCCTCATTACAGAGGAAGCAGATTTTCTACTGCGCAGTAGGAACAAACATTTTGAATTTTTTGTGATGTACGCTACGGATGATTCAGATTTAATTCAGAAGTTTGATATTATAAAATTTAACTTACACGAATCTCGATACAAATTAAAAACTGAAATTTCCATGATAGAATCCGCACAAAGACGGCAAAAACAGACAATAATTTCGCGTTTACAAAATACAATCCTTATTATCCCTTACCTACCCCCCAAGTCCCCAGAGGAAAAATGAGGTACAAATAACAAAAATAGAATAACTGCAGGGGACGATTTGTAAAAGCTCCAGTAAACACGGTTCTCTCGGTTTTCCGAACTACATATGCATTCTTTTGCCGAAACTCTAAACACAGACATCGCCTCTCTCTCTCTCTCTCTCTCTCTCTCTCTTCTGTCTCTGTCTCTCTCTCTCTCACAGAAAGGAGATCCAAGTCGGAAAGGTTACCACTTTAAACTTGATAGCACTTTTTTTCGACTAATTCTACGCAAATAAGCGGTCTAATCCTTTACAATCTCTTAAATTCATTCTCATTTTGATCTCTCCTTCGGGTTACAGGTTACTTTAGCTTGCTCATTTTTTTTAATCGAAAGACTTCGCAAGATGTCCTTGCAGTTTTGCTCTATTGCTATTGGTTGGTTATGTGAATAGTGAACGATCTTTTCATTCTATCACATTTTAACTTAGTTTATATTCTCTATTTTATATCGCAGAAACTTTCAGTTAGAGCTACAAATGGCTCCCGGTGCAGCTTCGGATCATATCAATGCTAGAGGTAATCAGTATCACCAGCTGACAAGTTTTATTTGCATTTTTCAAAATACTTTTCTCGTCAAAATGTATATTTTCATACTATTGTTAGTAGAAGTCGATCACTGCGATGTTATTTACTGAGGCTCAATTTACTAATAGTTGGTAATGATACTGATCTGTTCCTGGTAAATTTTGTAAGTTATGGAATTACCTAAAACAGAGAAAAATATTATGTGATGAAGAAATAGAAAACATTAACAGCTAAAGTCACCATATATTCTGAATTTCTGATTCATAATTGTTGCTATTTTGCCTAATCGACATGAATCTCTTTTATACAATTAAGACCGGTATTAGATAGGGCCATAGGCAGATCAAAATTTCATTGGATTGTACTTTATTTCAGAGGATTTTATTTTTTATTTTTTATTTTTTGAAAATAAGCAAGGAAAATCTTGCCACTTCTCCTGGTAGAAAAGAAGTGAAGTTTACAAACTGACAGACAAAACAAAAAAACCCTAGCTCTCACTGAACCTTTTCTGCTTCATACATCATTGCGGGTCTGATCGACATCCTATAGAACTTGTCTTTCAACTTTTGTGGGACCTTCTTGTCGCATAGGATGCTAGATGCTTGTCACCATATCCAACTAGCTCTTATTCTGTTGCTAACATCTTATCCGGGTTCCGATATAGCGCGTCGCTAAGAGGGTTATGCCCCAACGAAAGTCTATTAGGTTTCATTTTCATGGGAGTGGCTAATTTTTTTTTACGTTGATTTGCCAAGCCTATCACAACCCTCCTCTTTTTCCAGACTTGAAACCGGCTAAGTTGAAACAACACAGGCGGAGTTTGACACCTTATCTTTATCCATCCAAAAATCTTCTTCTAGTTCAACAAAATCCTATAAAAGTCAACAATATGTTTCGCCAAGCCTACCTCATTTTCCGAACTTGAGACCGGCTATGTTAAAACAACACAGGCGGAGTTTGATCACCTTATCTTTATCCATCCAAAAATCTTCTTCTAGTTCAACAAAATCCTATAAAAGTCAACAATATGTTTCGCCAAGCCTACCTCATTTTCCGAACTTGAGACCGGCTATGTTAAAACAACACAGGTGGAGTTTGATCACCTTCAATTCCAAACAAAATCTTATCAAAGTCAACAATACGTTTCTCAATCTCAGCACTATCTCTACAATCGTTCACATTGATCTTTAGGGAGGAAATTTTTTTTTCATTATGATGTTGTGAAGCAATTTTATGAAAGAAGGCCGTATTATTATCTGCTTCCAAAAGTCATTGTTGTTTGGATCTGGTAGCCCATAATTGTTGTTCCTCTTCATATATCTTATCTAATTCAATTTGAGCAGGCAAGTATTCCTCTATCTCTTGTTCTAACCATTGTCTGTTCTCGTGAATTTTATCTAGTGACTCCAGTTTATCTTTTCATTTCAAGCTTTAATTTATTAACAAAACTATAATGATTCCTAGCCCAACCCTTCATTTTTTTCTCATATTTGTTATTCTATTTACCCATTGTATAGTGCAGTATCAGCCCCTATCAATATTATCTGTCCTCTATTGGGAAACTAAATCCACAAAATTATCTTCCAACAACCATGATTTCTCGAATCTAAAAAGATGGTTATGTTTTATCTCTGTACTTGCACTTAATATCAATGGACTATGATCGGACTTGTATCTAGTCAAATCTATCACTTCCACTGGACTATAGTGGGCATCCCAATCTGGAGAGCACAAAAATCTATCCAGCAAAGCTCTTGTTGGACCATGCGAAATTGTATCCTGCAATGTGATATTCTAACAAACCATTGACATCAATAAACTTAATTGTAGCTCCTGAAATATTGAAACTTGGTTTATTTTTTTCATGTTTATATCTTAGCATGTTAAATCTCCAAACAAGAGCCAAGGACCTGCCGATACCTATCTTATTTAGAGGATTTTATGTAGAAACGCTATGAACACACTAAATTTGACCCCCATTTTGTTCTATAAATTTGCATGGTTGATTCCCATGTTTTATTTTTTTCTAGAAAAAGATCTAAGTCATAGAATTTGCTTGCAAATTAACCCATAAATTAAGATACTGCCTCTGGCCCTGAGATAGGTCGATAAGCCTTTAAATTGCAAGAGAATAGGGGATTATGGTACTTTCTTGTATAACTCATATTTTGTTAAGAAAAAGGGTATCTAATTAGCTGGCATTTTTTAACCGCTAGGTAACCAATACTAAACAGGCATGCCCCAACCTCCCTATGCATTTTGAAGTTCAGAAAAAGCGTAAAAACCCAGTGTAATTGCACCTTCCTAGTTCTTATCCTGTCAAGAATTGTGTGATTAGCAATTTAGTGAATGAGATTTTGGCTAAGATATTGTTTTAAATTATAGTTAAAACTTATTATGTTCATTAAGCAGATGTATGTATTGTTGGTGTGGCACGAACGCCGATGGGAGGTTTACTTGGAGCCTTGTCATCTCTTCCTGCTACTAAACTTGGATCTTTAGCCATACAGGGTACTCTCTCTCTCTCTCTCTCTCTCTGTGTGCATGTGCGCGCGAGTGTGTGCACTTGAACATGTGAATAATGTATGCAGGCTCTTGGAAAAAGAAACAGACATGACTGTGTGCATGCATTTATCGGGGATTGGATTGGCTAAATGCATGTAGGCCAGCAGGGTATGGATGTAGAGATGCATGCATAAATGGGTTATTAGTCTATCATAAATATGTTGTATTTCTGCATTCTTCCCGCCTATATAAACATTAATACTTACATGTGCGCCTTCTGTATGGTTGTGATTTGAATTAGTTGCCTGCATGCAAAATGTGTGATTTATTGTTTCATAAACCAATTTATTCTATGCCTTCTTTCATTTCAGGTGCTCTTAAGATGGCAAATGTGGACCCCACACTGGTACAGGAAGTATTCTTTGGCAATGTACTTGGTGCAAATTTGGGTCAGGCCCCTGCTCGCCAAGCTGCCCTTGGTGCCGGTATACCAAACACAGTAGTTTGTACCACTGTCAATAAAGTCTGCGCTTCGGGAATGAAAGGTACAGTCAAAAGAGTAAGATGTTACAACAAACTAGTAGTGTAGTAAAATAATAGTATTGATTTATAATGTAGAAGAGAACATTTCTAAATATAAAAAAGAGCAGGCCAGTGCACGTAGCTCCCGCTTGCGCGGGATCCGGGGAAGGGTCGGACCACTTTGGGATCTTTGTATGCAGTCTTTCCCTGCAAGAGGCTGTTTCCAGCGGTAAAGCTGTCACAAGGCGACAACAGCTTTACCGCTGCGCCAAGGCTGCCCTTCATGACATTTCTAAATATATTTTATTGAAAAAAATTGCACAGGTGTTGGTACAGTTGCTTACTGGTATGGTCTAGATAGGGTTTGACAACAATCTCCTAGTAAGAGAAGGCAGTCATAAAAGTAAATGAAACCAAGTTTCACTGTTTATAGGTATATTTGTAGGGTTCCGTATCTGCTGCCATTATTTTGATGCACAATGGTGCCATTGGTCCAATTTGGACGCTCGGATTAGATTTGAGCAGCTGTGATTTGATTCAGGGCTGTATATTATAATATAAATTCTGTGGACCCACTTGTCATTGAGACAATGGCACCATTGTGCCATCGAAATAATGGCAGTTTTGAAGCATTCAAACTATTTTCTGCCATGCGAGTCAATAGATTGAAACCTGATGCAACCACGATTTCTAGTTTGCTTTCAGTCTGTGCCTCCCTAGACCAGTGGGGTAAAAGGTTGCATGCATTCACTTTGTCCAAAGAATGGAACCTAAAAGGAACTGGTACTCTGAGACTGAGAAAGCATGGACTTCGAAATTGGATACCAGATGTTTTGTTCCCTTCCAAATAAGTAATTGCGCACTTTCTGATTCCCACTGCGCGCCTGGCCGCGCATATTCCTCCTTTCTTTTCTGAGCCGATGTGCCTGCCTCCATAAGAATTCTCTCTCACCACAGCTCAAAGCTACTACTGAGGTGGCCTGTATTTTTTTCGCGCATCCTCCTATCTCATCCCAAGCTGTTGAAGGAAAAGCCATGGTGAATTTATTGACGATAGGACTTTTATAGAATTCTTGGAGTGTGTTCCCTGTCAGCCGAGTTAACCCTTTATTCTTTCCGTTCGTACAATCCACGTTAATCTATTATCCACTCGGTCTGATGAGTGAAAAAACAAGAAATTCTCCCATTGTCACAACCACATAGTGCGTGAAAGATATACGGTGCTCTCGGCCAGCGTGGAAATTCGATCAAATATTCTGCTGCCGGGCGATCATACCCCTTTTTTGTTTGTTTACTGGCTTCTTATAATGAATGAAACACTAGTAGTTTTAAGCCATCTGTTTCCATATTTGTAGGATGCCAAGATGCATCTTTATCATTTTTATACTGTAGTTTCAGGTACCCAAAAACCAGCCTGCTAGATAATTTGCATAGAAATAGAATTGGATGAAATTTCATTTATGTGCACTTGTTAATTTTCAGCTGCAATGTTTGCCGCACAATCTATCCAGCTGGGGATAAATGATGTAGTTGTGGCTGGTGGCATGGAGAGTATGTCAAATGCCCCCAAATACATTGCCGAAGCGAGGTTTGCTTGAGTGTTTCTTTGGGTAACTTGTCTTTTAGGAACGGTGAATTAGATACAGCATGTTTCTGAACCATGGACTGATTAGCATGATATCAATGAATCTTATTATCCTTTCTAATCATACAAATTTTTAGGGTCAACCCAGGCAAAATAATGTTACATTGGCGCTTGATTGAATGATAACACAAACTAAAGCAACATCGGGTTTTATTGAGGCTTAATTGCAGAGTGAGATTCAAAAGCAAATTAGCTCAAGTTGAGGTTAAATCGTGTAAAAGTTGTTCAAGCTGAATTGTACTATTCCAAGTCTCGTCAAGATGTTGACAGAAAGTGCAATTTCTGTATGAAAAATTTGGAACTTCTATGAAATACTGATTCATGCAAAGTAAATATGATAGGAAAGGATCACGGTTTGGGCATGACACCCTTGTGGATGGAATGCTGAAAGATGGCCTATGGGATGTGTATACTGATTCTGCTATGGGAAATTGTGCCGAGTTATGTGCTGATAATCACTCTATCACCAGAGAAGAACAGGTACAAGTTTTATTTTTTTACCCTTATCTATTCTTCCACAAATTTTTGTGAGTTGGTAGTTTTCTAATATAAATAATAGATAACAACAATGATGACCATATCAGTTAACTCTAGTCCTGGCAAAATATCAATAAAGTTCCCATGCTGAACTAACCATACTGGATATGATGTTTTGTCATACTCCAACTAATGATTAATTTGGCCTTGGATAATGCTCGTTTTTAAGTTGTCTAAAGAATGTAATGTTATCTGAGATTTTGTTGTTTCAGGACAATTTTGCCGTGCAAAGCAATGAGCGTGGCATTGCTGCTAGGGATAGTGGTGCATTTGCTTGGGAAATCATTCCTGTTAGTCTCTTTCTCTTTTCTGAGCAAAACCATGCCAATGTGCCTTCAGTTATTATAACTTATGGCTCTTAACAATTTTCGTCGGGCACTTTTTTCGTTGTTCTTATGATGTTGAATCTTATTGTGAATAAAATGGGGTTAAGTGAGGCTATCAATATCTTCAGGCCTTTTGTTGATACACAGCTGTATTAACTTGGATACAGTAGTTATGATAAAATTTGAACGAATCACATTAAGAGATACCAAAGCCAAAAACAAAGATAAATCAAACGTAAATAAGTAAGTAAAAGAAGAACATTGCAACTTCGGCATACAGCAGTTATGTAATTGATGCCATCACTGTGATAAGGACCAAAATATTTAGCACTGCTATCCTTATCTGTTAAGTTATATTATATTTTATTTCTTATTAAATTTATTTGTACTATTTAATCTTTTATTTATGGTTTCAAAAAATTTCAGGTTGAGGTTTCAGCCGGTAGAGGGAAGCCACCAGTGGTGGTTGACAAGGATGAGGGCCTTCAAAAGGTTATTTTGTATATTTATATAGAGTCATGATACAGTGCTCATCAAAGTAATGAGGTGTTATTACTTCGGCTTCAAATCTTGATTATCAAAGTTTGAATGGTTGATCCAAGTTGCTCAATGCAATCTAGATGTTAAAATCTTGTAAAAAAACAAATTAATAAATTTTATAATTTATTAACTATTTATGGATTTTTGAAAAGATGGCTCTATTGGTATGCAAATATTATTGGGTAAGCCTACTTTCCACAAAAGAAGATATGCAAATATTATTATCTTATTACTATTTTAGGACCATCTTTCAAAAATGAAAAAATAGTAAATTCTAAAAATAATAAAGTTTGGTTTTCCACAAGACCCCAAAGTGGTCCTACCCTTCCTCAGACCCCGCGCAAGCAGGAGCTACATGCACCGGACTGCCTCTTTTTTGGTTTTCTGCAAGATTTTCATATGTAGATTGTGTTGAGCAAATTTGAATCATCGACCGTTAGAACTTCGATATTCCGATATAGGAAGCCAAAGTTATGACACCTCTTTACTTTGCGAAGCACAATATCGTAACTCTATTTATATGTACTTTATTTATTTTTGGTGGCACGCAGTCTTACACAGAGTTTGGTGTTTAGGTTCCTTCAGAAGCAAAACAATAACAAACCTGTCTAATGTTCTGATTAGAAATTCAATTTTGGCTGCTGAAATGTGTAGTCTTTTGTTTGAACTACATATCCAATGTCCATATCACTAATAGGAGCCAATTAAGTGCTGAGCATATAAAGAAAGAAACAAGAATTGAAGAATGATTACAAGAATCTAAGCGAGCTTAAATTTTCCATTTGAAGTTATATGCGATTATCGGATGTTAAATCATATTTGTTTCACTATTTTTTTCACATTTGAATTCAATTAGCAAAAGACAAGAAAAGACAACCAAAATAAGAAAGGGGGAAACAAGTGTTTGCACCAACTCCTAGTGATTCATTAGTTTCTTATCTAAATTATAACCCTTTATTTTATTATAATTATGTTCCTTTGTTCTTTTTCCATGTATTAGTTTGACCCTGCAAAGCTAAGGAAGCTCCGGCCTAGCTTTAAGGACAACGGTGGTACAGTTACTGCTGGCAATGCGTCTAGCATCAGGTTCATTCTGCACTTATTTATTTACTTGTTTATTTGTTATCTATTGATAAGAGAGTCTGTTCTCCTATAAATAGAATTTGGCCTCTCTATTGAAGAATAAAATTAATTATTTTCCTTTCAAAAAATTCAGTTTTTTTTATTTGAGGTAAGATTAATAACCAGCTTATACTGTGCCTTTTACCCTTTTCGTTCGGGTTGATAATTGGCAAATGATCTTTCTGCTGAACTTAACATATTAAGGAGACCAATTCAAGCTGCCAATCACTCAACATGATCTATTATATGTATTTTAGTTGTGTACTAAATATTTTATGATGCACTGTGTTTTTATGCAGCACAGTGTTATACCTTTTTTATTTTGATGTAATATTTGTTTTGACTTCAGTTTATGCTTCATGAATTTCTTATGCTACCATTTTATGGATTTGATGTTAAATTGTCCTCAACCAGTAAATATTCACAGTACTTCATTCGTAGTTCTTCATTTCTGCAAGTTGAATATGAAATGGTTGCCTGAAAATATGCACTAGCAACAACAGGTTGTGTACTCTATTTTATATACTATGTTGTTGTAGCTATAGTAGTAGTAATAGTTGTTTTTTCTAATAAACAGTGATGGGGCAGCTGCTCTGGTGCTTGTCAGTGGAGAGAAGGCTCTGCAGCTAGGCTTGAAAGTTATTGCAAAGATTACTGGCTATGCTGATGCTGCTCAGGTAAACTATTAGAACTAAAAACTGTCAAAGAATCTAATTCACAACATGCAATAATCTAACAAAGCCAAAAATGTATGAATTTGCTATTAATTATTTTAAAAGAACAATCTTGTTTACTCATAGTGTAATATAAAAAATAATAGAACAATTTCTGAGTGCTTAAAATAAATATATCTTTGAACTTTGTTTTCATGAATTAATTGGTTATTTTTACTGGGAAATATATTCTGATGCAGGCTCCTGAACTCTTTACAACATCACCTGCTCTCGCCATACCGAAAGCACTCTCAAATGCTGGTTTGAATGCTTCTCAAGTCGATTTTTATGAAATTAATGAAGCCTTTGCGGTGAGTTGTCCTAATCATTTTTAAAGCTTATTTTTTCAGTTCTCTTTGCATTAATTACCAAATTTTGTTGTTTCTGTCGGCAGGTTGTTGCTCTTGCAAATCAAAAGCTTCTCGGGATTCCTTCTGTGAGTATTACCTGCATACATAGGCACAATCTCACACACCACACGTTATTAAGCTAAAGTCCTGGTATACCAGGAATGGACCTCACTGGTTTAGTATCGGGTTTCTGTTGAAATTTTATGCACACATTGACATATGTTTGCACTGTTGTTTTGTTTAAGCTTCAATTGACCCATCATATCAGTGAATTAAATTATATTGTTATTATTATCTACGTTGGTTTTCTATTACTCTGATTGAGTTTCATCTCTAGCCTACCCCAACTTGTTTGGGACTAAAGTCTTTGTTGTTGTTTTTGTGGTAAATTATATTGAGACAATCGATTTGAACACATGCTATATTGTGTTACAATTGTAACCATAATTTTGAACTCCGAAATTATGTCTCTTTCTGGAGATGAATATAAAGAGACAATTAATAGTTCTTTCTAGAACCTTGTTCTTGAATACTGCTGTTCTATCTTCGTTTTTTTTCTTATATATACTTTTGTGTGTGTGTGTGTGTGTGTGTGTGTGCAGGAAAAGGTTAATGTACATGGCGGGGCGGTGGCTCTAGGACACCCTCTTGGATGTAGTGGGGCTCGCATCTTGGTCACCTTGTTAGGGGTCAGTATGACATTGTAGACTTTAACTTGTCCTGTTGGATATTTGTTCTGTATGTTGGTTTTTGTGTTGTATTTCCGGTTCCATTTTCATCAATAACGAGTTGAAATGGTACATAATAGCAGTGCTTCTTTGTCTGTCAAATTGATGAAAACAGTACCAGGATAGTTCTACTAAACCACACTTAATCCTCAAATTATGGAAGTACGCCTGATTTATGACATTATTGCCTCAGTGTACACCAAATTCTTCAGTTATTCCTCGATTTGATCCAGTTTTAGTTTCAATTCACTTTGGAGTCCGTCCGTGCATAAGCACCAAAAAAACCAAGAACTGGTGAAAGCATAGAGTAAATGTTGAAGGTGCTATGCCATGTGAAAATAGGAACTAAAGAAACGGTTACAAAATTTAACATGCTAAATTGCTATTATTTGTTTTGCTATCACACCAATGAAATATTGGAATTTTTTTTAATCCGTTCCCTTCTTCAACCATTCACAGGTTTTGAAAGCCAAAAATGGCAAAGTTGGAGTAGCTGGAGTTTGTAATGGTGGGGGTGGGGCATCTGCACTTGTTTTAGAGATTGCTTGATATTTTCATTTTTTGTGTAAGCTTTTTTTACTTAGTAAGTTATATGCTACCATGCAAGTATTATGGTAGCAGATTTCAATGTGGATAAGGTGCATGGCAATCTACTGTTCTGGTAACTAAAAGTGTAGTGTGACCTGTCTGGTGCATATTTTTCGCTGGGATTCGACGAACCTGCTGTGTCCCGGTACTCCCTTAATCGCAACAAATTGTTATGATACTAGCTACTGATATAATAAAAAAGATTGCCGAGTCCAATTTGTTTGCATCCTACTACTTTGTGGAAACATAGTGCCTGCTGTGAAATAAAATGGTTTTTTGACTGTGTTTTGGTCCATATAGGTCATCATAGGATCCATGCTGCTCTTTTTTAAATATATGGTATTCGTAGTTTGTTGATGAAGTGTTTTCAATTGTGGTCACATGAATTGTATACTGCATATGTTTATGTGATGCTTAATCTACGCTGAAAATACTATGCATCTCATTTCATGCGGTTCTAAATTCATGCGATCGCATAAATGATTACAGATGAGATGATGGGTCGATACGTACGTATGTGCCAAACTGGAATTGCCATTTGAACCCATTTTTCCTGCGACATAAGCGCCTTATCATACCACTGAACAACTATATAGTTTTGTTAATTATTGATGCATGTCGATCTTGCACTAGATAACCAAATAATGTAAAATTGAACTGACATTATCGACCTTGCAATGTGTGCACACATTTTGCATATGCGATATACAATACTATTTTGCATGTATATTCAAATTCACATTTTAAACGTCACTTTGATATAAATGTGATAAACGGTTCATGTGTGCTCATAAAATTTGCCAAAAAAAATCTTTCATCAACGAGTTACGTGTAAAGGCAAAAGATGTCAACTTTGTGGCACGAAAAAATGTCCACACTACAAAAAATTTCCAATCATATATTGATTTTATCAGAAAAATTATTGAAGTGTCAACTCTTCTGTGAAAAAATGGTTAATTTCCGCTATATTTATCACAAAAAAAATTTCAAATAGGGGATTATAAGCAAGCCTCAAATTAAAAAATATTTTCCAAATTAAAAGATTGTTTTAGATCTAGATAGTAGATACTGATAAAGAGGTACATGAAAATCTTATTATATACATACACGTATTCATTATGAAGAATTCAGATCCTAAGTAACAAGAGATATATCTTATTTCGTCTTATATTACTCCAACGATTTAAAAAAAGTGATTGGGCGTTGGGCTCTTATAAGTGTTTGATATTTCGTGAAGCATCATAGCCTCATTCTTATAAAAAAAAATTATGAACTTTTTTTCCTAAGAAGAAAATAACATATCTTACATAGAAATTTAATGTTAAAACTGTTGGATTAAACTCACATTTTATTTGACAATTTGCAAAACAAATCAGTACTGATCTTGTACAGTTGAGTTTTGTTGAGATGCGGGTTAATATAAAACAATAAAGATGCAAAGGCTCAAATATGCATATACAAGTCAAGACATACTCAAAGACATCAAGAGCAAACAGATTGGGCTATTTCAGAGTCATGTGTTATCATAACGCATGCTCAACCCGTCACAACGGGTGCCCAATCCATCATAACGTGTGCCAACCTCGTCACAACGGGTTCAAGAGGAGAGTTGGAGCAGAGAGGATTTTCCAGAGGAAAGTGTTGCTGTAACGCATCAGAGATCCGTCACAACAGATTTCCAACCCGTCACAACGGGTTTCCAACCTGTCACAACAAGTTACTGTTGAAGATGACCCAGAAGTTAGTGGAAGAAGCACATAAGCGCATTTCTGGAAAGGTGCCAACCCGTTATAACGGATTCTGTAACGCATTGTACAATCTTGTAACACATGAGGTCAAAATCAAGACTCCAAGAATTCAAGATGTGCTCAATCTATATATATTTTGGGAATACGAACCTAGAAGATATTTGAAACCTCCAAGCTTTCAAGCATTTAATTGAACACCAGAAAGAGCATTAGAGTCTTCTCCTATAGCTGCTTATTCTGAGAGACTTAGGATAGCTACAACCATCTAATTGTCGATTCGAGAACATTCTTTCTTGCTACTTTCTAGTCATTAGTGCACTATATTTGTGTTGTCAAGTAATGCATCTTTGTCATTGATTGCGTAATCAATCGAACCTTTAGCCTTATAGAGTGGTGTAGCCCCTTGCATAGATTTAGAAATCTAATATTGATTTGCTTATTGAGAATAAACCAAAAATATGTTCTGTAATTGTAAAGAACACTTATTGCTTAGTGCAATCGGTTCCGGACGAAAGTTTTGGTTCCGAGAGTCCCGTGGATGTAGGCCTAGTTTGTTTATTGGCTGAATCACGTTATATTGCGTGTTTGTGTGTTCTCTTGATCGCTCTTGCTCTTTACTCTCTCTCTCTTTACTATTCTTACACTTTGATATTTTGATTTGTTCAATTGCTCTTAGTACTTGCTTGCTGAAATTTTTTGCTAGATGATTAAGATCTAAAAGTTTGAATTGTAATTGTTGTAAACGCTGAAATGAACAAGTTTTCTAAACATCATGTTAGCTCTAGCAATTTCTCAATCTCTTATCAAGTAACATGAACATCTTCATTCTTGTAATTGTAAAATGTTAATCCCTTTATTACTTATAGATCATAATGTCGAATTGGAAATCTGTAAGGATAAAATATTATTTATTTATGAAATCAATTTGCATAAAATTGTTACGGGTAAGTTTTGTTTCATAAACATGACAATTATTGAATTTCACCAATTTTGGATAGTAAACTTCAAATTAGAATAAGCCAAATTGGTTGTTTCACTGCAAAGAAGCCATTGAGGTCTTGAGGAGGAACAAAATAAAACTATAAGAAACATTGTCTTGTATATTAGTTGTCATTTTAAATTTTCTAAAATAAAAATTGTCGGTATCTTTATATTCAGACATGTTTCCACAAACACTTATATATATCAATATATCAAAAGACCAAAACTAAACTGAATTTATTGAGCCGGTTGGTTTAAAATTACAGGAACTTATTTTTTTCAAAATAAATGTTCTCAAACTTCAGATTATATTTCATTTCTAGTCTACCCCAGTTTATTTGAGACTGAAGATTTGTTGTTGTTGTAGATTTTTTCTAACTTATTATCAGAGTATAGTTGAATTGTCTCTACTTTTGTGTGTCTCTGTCGTGTCTTTAAATTCGAATCATCCATCAACAAAAAAAATGTTTAGATTCGAAAGCCAGTTCATGATGAACGATGTGAATTTAGTGACACAATAGAGGTACAAAAAATAAAAACATCTACACTCTTCTATAGTTATTATGCGTGAATTATAATGTTGTTTTTTAGGGTCGAATGAAATCTGAATCGTTGATTTCAACGTGAATAATTTGAAGAAAGATGATAAATGAATCTTTGTATTTAATTGTGTATCATTACACTGCATATGTTGCCTCTTTATAGATTGAGAGGTATGGTAGTCGTTGGCTACTTTACTAAAATACAATTGTTGAATTTGCTATGCTCAAATTTTGCTAGGTACTATATTTAGCTTGACATCTATGATACGATGCTAGCTTGATTTATTTCCTAAAATGGGCAATGATGATCTTTTGAGACCTATTCTCTATTTCTTAACACTTCCCCTCAAGTTGGATCTGACCAAGTTAAAAGAATTCAACTCACAAAATATTCTCAAAAGTTCTTTGGCATCATTTGCAACAATAATATTTTGGGTATTTTTAATTGGTTGCATATATGTCAAAAGATTAATATTTTCTGTTATATTGTCTGTTGCACTAGAATCAATAATTCAATTATTATTTTCATATGAATTTAAGTAGACTTTTAATATAATATGTGTGAATTTACCTTTCTGTTCAAGAAAAGTTTTAATCTGTGCCAAGACTTGATCTAGCTGCTGTTGAGAAAGTAGAGAGGTGGGCTGCTGACCTGCTTCGGACCCGCTTGCTACTAGACCCGAACTCGACCTGCTAGCACAGGCGAACCCCACTTTGTCGCCGTCGGTGGCGATTTGTCTCTCTCCCTTCCTCTTTCTCCTTTCTCGCTGCCAATGCACATTTCAACCTCTTTTGTCGCCTTTCCACCACTTCAGCCGAAGGTGTGGATTGAGGAACTAACACCGGCCGTGGTCGTGACCTTCTTTCTTGCAATAGCACAAATCTAAAAAAAAAACACTTTCTAAAAGTTAAAGTTGTTTTTGAGGGTTCAATGCGATCGGACAGTTCACCTTTAGTGTCATAAATTTTATGGCAGAAAAACTATGACAATAGATGCAGAGGCTCTTCGAGAATTAGGAAGTTTCACCAAGCACGATGCTTTGTTTGGTACATTTTGAGAATTTGAGCTGAGAATTTTTCAAAAATAAATTAGAACGAAAGAATTGTTGCATACTTTATCTAAAGATAAACTTGCTAATATCAACCTCTTGTTTTTGAATTTTGAGCAACGAAGAGAGACAAAAATCTTAATGGTCATTTTTCGATGTGCACAAGTTTAATGTAAAATCAAACGAATAGTTTTAATGGTCATATGAAATTATTGTTGCAAAATAATCATGAAAAACTTAATTAAGACGAGATGTGGTAAAAATCATTATGGACATGGAGGTGGTAGTCGTCTTGCCAAGTTAAAACCTTATAAACTAATTAAACACTTAATAAGGATTGCAACACTGCTCGAAATATTTCAAATATAGAGCAACAATATTTTATTTTATTTTATTTTATCTAATATAATATATGATATAAAAATAGAACAAATATATTAAAGCAAAGCTGAGATTAATTCTATAAATAGTCACTCTTCGTCTCCTGTTAAGGCTTTTTCTCTCAGACTCCCTCCCCAATTAATTTCTGTTTCTCCCTCCCCAAATCCGAACCTCCGATCGCGTAATTCCCGAAACCCTAACCCTATTTCTTCTCTTCCCCTGGAGAAACACTAAACCGATCATCTCATCCATCAACCGCCGATCAAGCATACAATTTAACCTCGCCAACCGATTCTTGGTCGATCTTGCCAGTATTACTGGACTGAGATCGCTCCAGCGGCGTGCTTAAGCTGTATTCTTATATTGGCCAGTGGGGAATGCATATTTCTTTGTGATGAAGTCCAAGAAAAGAAGAGTTACGGAAGCGGTACGCCTTTATATTGTTATCTGTGCTTTGTTCATCAATCTTTATGTGTTTCTTTCTGTTTGGAAATGAAAAAAAATAAAATGATTATTTAGAAGGGGAATTGATAAGAGAAAGAACTCTTCAGCACAAGGGCATTTTTAGGTCGGGGAAAGGGATGTGGAGGCAGTGGTGTTACATGCTTAAAGCTGCACTGAAATGTTTACTGTGACCCCTCATGCCAGGAGGCTTAATTTCAACTAGAAACCTAGGCAAACTTTTAATTGTACATTTATTAGCATGAAGATAGGGTATAATTGTATTCTCGTGTTAGATGTACTCTCAACCGAACAAGTAGTGCTTGTCACTGCACCTGGTTCCCACAATCCTGCTGATGGTTTCCACTGATCATTTGATGTTGTGGTAAAAGTGGGGTCTGAAATAAAAAAAGCAACGGATTGAGTTGATTGTTACCAAAATTCTAAAGATGGGATATGTCATATGTTGAAATTTGTGGTTTTTTAGTTCTAAGAGAAGGCTTATAAGCACGGTTCTTGCAGGAGGTTATGTATAATATTTTTCATTACTTATTCAGCATGCTATCCTGTCAATTAGGCTTTTATTTATGCACCTTTTCCCTCTGTTTAGTGGGGGGAAATAGCAAAATTATAACACTTCTTGGGCTGTGATGGGAAAATCTGAGTTCTTTTAGGTAAAGAATGTGCCTAGTATTGAGATTGAGACCGATCGAATACATCTCACACTCTGTTCTCTCCTGCGTTTCTCTCTTGAATTGAATATGACTGAATATAATGGCTTTGTGTTTCTAAGGAAGAAAATTCTTAAATTTATGTCTGCTAAAAGTACAAAAACCTGAACATCAACTGTAGAAATTTGCTTTCACAGTATTTATCTTTATTTTTATCCGCAGCTGATTCTTAATTAAAAAGTACCTTTACTCGTGTTGCATTTTGTAGCCCCCAAATATAAGATCATTAATAGATGGCATCATGGCTTCACCACTGGAGGATATAGAGCGGATGCTAAAGGATTTTGTATGGCAGTATGATAAGGTTATCTCTCCCCCCTTGCTCTCTCTCTCTCTCTCTCTCTCTCTCTCTCTCTCTCTCTCTCTCTCATGCTTGGCAGAAGCTGCATCTCTATCTCTGTCTGTGCATGTATTTTTGGCGCATGAGTTGTTTGGCGCAAAATACCATCTTGCTTAGGCTCACTGCACAGGCCCTTGAGGGCACATGATCAGTGAAAAAGAAGAAACTAGTTATCAAACCGGGCACTGAGTACGACTGTCCATCCATCATGTGATTCAGCTCGTTGCTTTCTTTGCATCAGTTGTGATGCTGAGACTAGACCATGCCAGATATTAGTATAAATTATTTATGATAATCCATTTTACTTACATTTGTCATTGCTTCTTCAGCCAATATATATGTTTCTTTTCTTTTAAATTGGCAGTCAGTTCATATGCTTTTGTAGGAATCCAGCATCTCATATATTTTCTTTCCCTATAGGGAGACTGTCACCACTGGACTGAGCTATTCAACTTATTCGACTCATACTTAGACAAGTATGTAGGACCCAGAAAGGACTTGAGCTTGGAAGATGGTTTTCTTGAGTCTGACGTGCCTTTCCCTCGTGGGCCTGTGCTTCAAATCCTTAGAGTTAGCCGCTTAATTTTGGAAAATTGCTCTAACCGCCACTTTGTCAGCTCTTTCGAGGTACTTATTTTTATTGTAATAAAGCCCTGCCAGGAGTAATTTTTCCATGCTGTGCACCAGCCTTGTTTAAAAGCAGCAAATGAAGAAGAACACAAAAAAACCCCAACTCATACTAACTAATGTTTATACACATAGTAGTGGTTGTATGTATAGCAGTGCACCTTTTATACTGAAAGGCCTTTGCAATCTGTTGGAAAAACCTTAGATGCATGTACAAATCTTGTTAGGAAACCTAAATAAGATGACTAAAACATGGTACTCTAACAATGCTATTTTACCATCTACAATAACAGCGGCATCTCGCGTCTCTTCTCTGTTCCACTGATGCTAACATCATCGAGGCAAGCCTGCAAACTTTGATGGCATTCACCAACAAATCCATTAGCAAGAGTTTGTCGGGGCGTAGTGGATCCTTGGCTTCCAAGCTATTCACCCTTTCCCAAGGATGGGGTGGAAAAGACGGGGCACTTGGCCTAGTTGCATGCTCCCTCCCTGATCATATATCCTCTGAAGCAGTTCAATTAGGTTCTACACTCCATTTTGAGTTTTACTCTACCAATCATGGGTCAAACGGGTTGCGGTTAATCCACATGCCAGATGCAAACCTCTATCAGGGCACTGACCTTGAGCTATTGGCCAAGTTGATTAAGGAGTATGATGTACCAGTTGAAATGAGGTTTGCACTTCTTACAAGGCTGAGATTTGCTAGAGCTTTTGGGTCCTTGACAGAGCGGTGTCGGTACATCTGCATCCGATTGTACGCATTTGTGTTGCTTGTTCATATGGGCCGTGACCGTGAGGATGTGGATACCCTTTTGGGCAATGAGCCCGAGTTCATTGATGAGCTGCTTTCTCTGTTAAGTTATGATGAGATTCCTGAGAAGGTACTGATACAGTTCAGATTTATCGTTGCTTTTGTGTTGATCTTGAACTTCGCCCTAATTGAAACATAATACATGCTATATTTTTTTTTATGTGTGTGTGCGTGTTATACAGTTTGTGTACTAATAGGTACCATAACTTTGCTTTTGTATTCTTGCAAAAAATTTCAGGTAAGGGTCTTAGCCATCCTATCACTTGCAGCACTTTGCCAAGACCGGTCACACACACCAACCACAATATATTCTGTCACAAGTGGAGCCCAGCGACTTGTTTTACCAGGTCTTATGCAGAAGACCATAGACTCAATCACCTCTGGTTCGATGAAATGCTCAGTGGTTTTTGCTGAAGCACTTCTCTCTCTCACCTTGGTTTTGGTGTCCTCGACCCCTGGCTCACTTGCTTTACAGGAGTCTGGACTCATTTCCACCATTTTACCCCTTTTGAAGGATACTAGTCCACAACATCTCCTCCTTGTCACCACTGCTGTTCAAGTGATCGAGGGCATCTTGGACTACCACAACCCCTCTTTGTCTGTGTTCCGCGAACTTGGCGGACTGGACGACTCCATTTTGCGTTTGAAAACTGAGATTTCAGCTATAGAGAGTGAGTTTGTTCCCTGGACAGGTGAACAAGAGACTAGTACAACTCCGGAGTCAAGTAGAAAGGGAAAGGAACCTGAAACAGCTCCAGTTCAAGTTCTAGCTGCACAGCCGGGTACTGTATTTTTACATAATAGGAGGGCTTTGATCAAGGCGCTTCTGCGGACTATTTCTCTTGCAACATTTGTCCCAGGTGTAACTGCACGAGTAGGTGGTTCTGAGGAAAGTGTGCTACCTCATTGTTTGTGCGCGATTTTCAAGAGAGGGAAGGAGTTCGGGGGTGGCGTGTTCTCTCTTGCAGCACATGTCATGATGGATCTGATACACAAAGACCCGACTTGTTTCCCAGCACTAGAGGCTGCTGGCCTTCCTTGTGCCTTCATTGATGTAATCACCAATGGACCCCTGTGCAGCTCTGATGCACTCACATGCATTCCATCTTGCCTTGAGGCATTGTGCTTGAATGGCAATGGATTGCAAATGGTGAAGGAGAGAGATGCATTGAGGTGCTTTTTGAGGATTTTCATCTCCAAATCATACCTAAAGGCACTCAACGGTGAGGCTGCGGGTGTGATATCAAATGGTTTGGATGAGTTGCTCCGACATGCGCCCACTCTTCGACCTTGTGGGGTAGATGCAATCATTTGGATATTGGATAGTCTAACAAAGATAGGATCTGGCTCTGGATCTACTTCTGGATCTGGATTTGAATCTCCTTCAACTGCTGTCCCCATGGATATTGACAGGCCAGTGGAGAATTCGGATCAAATGGGAGATGTATCAGCCACTGTTGAGTCATTTTTACCTGGGTGTATCAGCAACATAGTTCGGTTGCTTGAGCCAATAGTCCAGAATTCTGATACATGCCGAATTTTTGTTGAGAAAAATGGTGTTGAGAAAGTGCTTAAATTATTTGATCTTGAGTGTATACCTGTTTCGCTCTCTATTGGTGGCAGCATAACCAGTGCCTTTAAAAGTTTTTCTCCAACCCAGTCAGTTGCAATGCTACGGATTGTTGGATCATTTATTAGGGAACAACTCAAGTCTGTCAATGGGGTATTGAACTCAGCAGTTTCTGGATTGAAGCTCGAGGAGAGTGAACCTGCAAAGCGGATGGTGATCTTGAGATCTCTTTCCAGTCTGGAGGGGCTGTTGATTCTCTCCAGTTCTCTTTTAAAAAGTAACACGGTTATGATGACTGAGTTGGCAGTTGCTGAGGCTGAGATTTTAAAAGCACTTGCCAAGATTTATGTGGAGACGACATGGCAATTGTCATTGCTTATCGAATCTAAGCCAGACAAAGATCTCAATGGTCCTGGCCAAGAACCTGGTCTATGTAGAGATGCTTCCATTGCAATTGTTTCAGAGAGGGAGATTGGAGAAGAGGCTAGCAACGAACCTACATCTTCAACTGTACATAGTGACAGTATTAGTACCACCAGCAGCAGCAGCATGGATGCACCACCGTATAACTGGAATGCTGATGAGGCTCTTGCATCAATGGTTCGGTCTGCTACAAGCATGCACCGACATGGGTACCGACATGGGCGCCTGTCAAGCCTGGCGAGATTACGCGGTGGGGCCCGGTTAACCCGGCATCTGGAGGCATTACATGCACATTCTGACCCAGAAGAACATTTGTTTACCCTGGAGAATTATATCAGCCTTCATACTGGAGACAACAACAGTCCTACTTTTCATGTCCGAGAGGCATGTTTTCATAGCTAGTATCTTTTAGTTTTTAGAAGTTTTATTTCTTGCTATAGTGATAAGTTGCCAGAATTTTTTTCTTACTGGCTGGTTCAAACTCTTCTCCACAGTCATACTGGTTACTTCGGTTGGACTACCGGTATATTGCATCCTTGTGCTGTGACAGTTTGCTAAATAAATGAGCACCCGGTATTCACATAATATATGACTAACATCTCATACTGGGCAAGTTATGTTTCCCACTGCTTACCATCTGACTAAATCTCATACTGACCAAGTTGTGTACCACAGTTTACCAGTGTTTTTTATTATTCTTTTTTGTTTTTATCTTGCAAGGATTTTGGATTCCGTGGTATGGCTTGTGTTTCATGACTTCCAAGTAGTGTTACGTTTGATGGCACTGCCTGTTATACCTGAGGCTATATTTAATGTTTGCAACTTCTATGATCATATTTATTCTCCATCTTGCACATTTGACTTGAATGTACTCTTCACAGGTACTTGCAAGGCTTGCTGCAGCCATACGCGCTTTTCTCTCGATGGTGGTCAAGTCCCTACCCAGCCGCAGGAGGACAGAACCCACTTTGAGCCCTGCCTCAAGATCTGTGTTAACTGCCCTTTCTCAGCTCTTCCTTACTGCTCTTAGCTATTCAGGCCAGCCTACATCTGGCTTTGAATCATCCCTCTCTGTCAAGTGCTGTTACCTCGGCAAGGTTGCTGATGACATGTCAACCCTGACATTTGACTCACGGCGCCGGGCTTGCAACACCTCAGTTGTCAGTGGTTTCTATGTGACTGGTACATTCAAGGAGCTCCTAACAACTTTTGAGGCGACTAGCCAGTTATTATGGACGTTCCCTTATACTACTGATGGAAAGTTCCAAAAATTTCCTCCGTGGCTTCTGGAAACTTTGCAGAGCTACTATAAGCTACTAGAATATTATGTGAACCCGTCATTCCTTCTCTCCCCCTCAGCCCCTCAGAGCACACAGCTATTAGTTCAGCCAGTCGTTACAGAACTCTCAATAAACCTTTTCCCGGTACCGCGGGATCCAGAAGGGTTTGTGTGCATGCTGCAGTCACAGGTTCTAGAAGCAGTGCTACCAGTTTGGAACAATGTGGTGCTTCCTAAATGCCCTGTGACCATCTTACCCCCCCTGATCACCATCATGGACCACATATTTTCTGGAGTCGGTGAGTTCAAGCATGAGCATGGCGGAAGTGGAGGTGTCAACCCACGGCTTGAAGCTGCCCCCCCAATTGATGAAGCAACTGTCTCAGCCATTGTTGAGATGGGGTTCTCTAGGGCACGTGTGGAGGAGGCATTGCACAATGTTAGGTCAAATAGTATCGAGTTAGCAACTGATTGGTTGTTTACTCACCCAGAAGAGTTGGTACAAGAGGATGTGCAGTTGGCACAAGCTTTGGCTCTCTCTTTAGGCAGCAACTCCGAGCCAGGTAAAGAGGAGCTGCTTGACAGGCCTTCAAGTGGGGATGACATGGTAGTATCAACAGTGCCAACTCCTGTATTACCTCTGGACGATGTCCTCTCTGCCTCAATGAAGTTATTCAAAAGTCATGGCGAGTCTGTGGCTTTTTCTCTAGGTGCCCTGCTGGTTTCGTTGTGCAAGCGTAACATGGGTGAGTTTAGGTCGAAGGTGGTATTGCACCTTGTCCAGCAACTAAAGGTTTGTCCAGTGGGCCCTGGCATGGATGTCAGTTTGTTGTATCCTATAACTCACATGCTGGCATTGTTATTCACTGAGGATGGTACAACACGTGAAATGGCAGCTAAAGAGGGTCTTATTCCTGTGGTTTTGGGGATTTTGAAACTTTTTGGGTCTGGTACCAGAGATTCTGATGCATTGGCTGAGAAGGCCATGAGCACACTTTTACTCATATTAGACAGCATGCTGCAACAGACACCTTTAAAAAATGCAGAGACACACGAGGAGCCCACTTCTGATGATGTGGATAATAAGGAAAAACCTGCAGACTTTTTGTGTACAATATTGGGGAAGCCCACTGGCTACCTGACTGACGAGGAGAGTCAACAAGCTCTGACGATTGCCTGTGATTTGATTAAACAACATGTATCAGCAGTTGCCATGCAAGCGGCTCTTCAACTGTGTGCTCGTTTGACGAAGGCATATTCTCTCTCTACTCGGTTTTTGGAAACTGGTGGATTATCATCTCTTTTTAACCTGCCAAGTAGTTCAATTTTCCCTGGTTTTGAAAGTGTGGTATCTGTTATTGTGCGGCATGTGATTGAAGATCCACAGACCCTCCAGTCGGCAATGGAACTTGAGATCAAACATACCCTCAGCGGGACTGGATCCCTTGCCCGCAACGGACGGGTTTCGCCTCAGTCTTTTCTGACCTCTATGGCACCAATGATTTGTAGAGATTCTTTGGTGTTCATGAAGGCTGCTGCCTCAGTGTGCCAAGTAGACTCATCCAGTGGCGGCCGGGTGAACGTTATTTTGGTTAAGGATAATAAGGAGAAAGATAGGGAGAAGCATGAAAACAAGCAAGGTGACAATTCCACTCATGGGAGACTTCCTCGTGTTCACAAAAGGGTGCCATCAAACCTATCTCAGGTTATGGACCAACTTTTGGAGCTCATTATCAGCTATGAGCCGAAGACTGAAGAAAGCGATGACATCTACTCTTTGGGAGCTTCTTTTGATGATAAAGTTGTCCCAATGGAAGTTGATGAGCCCAATCCAAAGGGCAAAACAAAAGTTGATGATATGGCTGAATCTGTGAGGTCAGCATGCATGGCAAGGGTTTCACTTGTTCTGAAGTTATTGAGTGAGATGCTTCTCATGTACTCTCACACTGTGTTGGTATTACTCAAGAGGGACTCTGAGATGTCCCAAATGCGTGGCAATTGTGGGATCTTGTATCATATATTGCACAGCTTGCTACCTTTAACAACCAAGGATACCAAGGACGAAACTGATTTGCGTGGTAAGCTGTCAGGAAGGGCTACATCGTTTCTGGTTGCATTGTGTGGCCGATCAGCTGAGGGGCGAAGAAGGGTTATTGCTGAGATTGTGAGGGCATTCACATCATTGCTGGGTGGATCAACTGTTGGTACAAGCAGCTGCACCCGCGATCCCTTGAATGGTTGTGCTTTGGTGCCTGACAAGCGAGTCTGGTCTTGGTGCAACCTTGTTAACATGATTCTTTTGTACAATAGTGGGTCTCCTAATAGCAATCTGAGTCTTGGGTGCTCACCTGATGTTGCTCGAGCTATGATCGATGGAGACATGGTGCAGTCACTTGCAACTGTACTTAGAGCTCTTGATCTAGACAACCCTCATGCTGCAAGCATATGCAATCTAATGCTCAAATCATTAGAGACTCTCACTCGAGCTGCGAATGCTAGTGAACCTAAATCTGATAAAAACAAAACTGGTGGATCTGATCAGGGTTCAGGATTGTCAATCCGTGAACCAGGTGAAGCCCACCCTGCAGCTGATACTGGTACAGTTGTTGCTGAGGACCAGGAGACAGAACAAGACCAACAAATTGATGGCCAAGACTTTGTTCGGGAGGACACTGGTATTGGTATGGGTATGAGCCTTGACAGAGGTGATAATGAAAACCCCCATGATCTGGCCAGGTCTGGTTTGGTTGGAGAAGAGGATGTTGGTGAGGATGAGGAGGAAGAGGAGGATGAGGAGGATGATGATGATGATGACCGGGATGATGACATGGGGTTGGCAGGTCATGGAGCCCACCTGATACCACTAGACACTAACCCTGTTGATGAGGAAGAGTACAACGAGGACATGATGGAAGAAGACGAGGATGATGATGAGCTAATCCCAAACCATGGTGTCATAGAAGTGAGGTGGCAGGGTGGTGCTACTGGTCTAGACCAGATACGGCTTCCTCCTGAGATTCGGGTTTCACGAGGGCGTGGGTTCATCGAGATAGCATCAGAGTCATTTCCAGGTGATGACACTGATGATCTCTATAATTTCCACCCTCCATTTGGCATTGAACGTCGCCGCCAGCCTGGTGTCAGTGCTGGCAGCAATCGTTCAGCTCTCCTAAACCGGCAGAGGTCTGACATCTTATCTGGCTTTCAGCACCCATTAGTCGCCAGGCCACCTAGAGAAAATGCTTTGAGGGATAGCCAGCTACACCCTGTTTCTCAATGGCTCATGTTTGATAATGGGATGCCACCGGATGGATCTTTGTTCGCTGGAGATCGCATGATGGGGTCAGGTGCCTCCTCCCAGCTGCTTGGTTTCTCTCTGGGCATGGAGTCATTGCGAATTGGTGGGAGAAGGGGGGCTGGATTGGATGGCCGGTGGACTGATGATGGCCAACTTCCAGCTAGTAGTCAAGCTGCAGCCATTGCTCGGGCAATAGAAGATCATTTTCTCTCCCAGATACAGGTGGTCACTGCTAGTAACAGCAGCAACCCTTACCCCAGTAATTGTAACCCTAGTCAGAGCAGTGATATGGTAGAGACAGATCCTTTAATTAATATGCCAATTCTTCCTACTGGAAGCCCCCAGTTGGATGTTACATTGAATGGATGTAACAATGCCCCATTATCTGAGAACATCCCAGTTACAGGCGAGCAAGAGGACAGGTTGTTGCCAAATGAATTGAACAGGGATGCTATCTCAGACATGGACAGTGGCAGGTCAAGCTGCCATGCAGTTATCACTGGTACCCAGCCAGTGCCTGAGCTTAGTGACGCACGTGTCAATTCAGATGCTGATGCAAGTGCCTGTGCTAACAGTGTTGGAACCGAGGTGCCAGAGGTGAGTGCAGGTGCAAACAGTGTTGAAGTTGAGGCGTCCGACATGAATGACAGATATCATAGCCCTCCAGTGCCCATGGAATCAAATGACATTTATCAAACACCTCCTGTTCCTATTGAGGTTGATGCTGACATGAATGCTGCTGCTGCTCATGATGCTGATGTTGAAGCTGATCCTCCTGATATCAACCATACCGTTAACATTGTAGATGGGATGAATGAGATTGACCCTACATTCCTCGAGGCACTGCCAGAAGATTTGAGGGCAGAGGTGCTAGCATCCCAGCAGGGCCGCCAGGCCGGAGGATCTGTTGGCGAGGCTGAAACAGGCGATGGCATAGCTGGTGATGCAGCAGAGGAGATAGATCCAGAATTTTTGGCTGCATTGCCACCTGAGCTTCAGGCAGAGGTTCTTGCACAGCAGCGAGCTCAGAGGATTGCACAGTCACACCAGTCATCTGGGCAGCCAGTGGATATGGATAATGCATCCATCATTGCTACTTTTCCACCTGAAATTCGTGAAGAGGCAAGCGATATTTGTTTTCACAAAAGAATGTATTTCATTTTTGGAAAGAGTTCTACAAGGTCTACAATTTGTTTACCTGGGGGATATATTGTATTTACTATGAGGGAAAGTTTCACTACTGAGCACAGTTGTCAACTGCACCAATCCATTTCTGATTCCTGTCCTTTTTGTTCTTGTTGCTGTTTGTTTTCTATTCTCTTTCCTAAATGTAGGCTTGTATTTGGATCCTACCATATTAATGATCTTGAGTTATATTGCTTATAGGTGCTTCTAACTTCTTCAGAGGCAGTCCTATCTGCACTACCCTCAGCTTTGCTAGCAGAGGCTCAGATGCTTAGAGACAGAGAGCTAAGTCGCTACCGCTCAAGAGGCAGTCTTTTTGGCGGATCCCAACATCGTCTAGGAAGTAGTGGCAGGAGGTTTGCATTGGACAACCACCACCATCAGTCAGTGATGGATAGGGGCGTGGGGGCGTCCTTGGTTCGACGTGTGGTACCTACCATTTCGAGTGGATCCAGAGGCAATAGTAATAGTAAGGAAGTTGAGGGTGTTCCTCTTTTTGATGCTTCTGCTTTGGAGGCCCTTATCCGCCTTTTTCAGCTGGCTCAGGTTGGTTTGCCCCCCCCCCCCCCTCTCTCTTTTTTTTGAAAACTTGGCAGCAGCTACCAAGGTCTCTCTCTCTCTTTTTTTTGAAAACTTGGCAGCGGCTACCAATGTCTCTCTCTCTCTCTCTTCAATTGCTGGCCAGAAATTCTCAGCTTACCTTTCTAATCATCATTTTTCTCTATTCGTATGACCTTACAGCCACTAAGCAAGGGCATACTTCAGAGGGTCATGCTGAATCTATGTGCACATAGCTTTACTCGGAGGCTACTTATCAGCCTTATTGTCAGTATGATTAGGCCAGAAGCAGGACCTGGTGTACAGAAAAACAATGGGGGCTTTCGTCGGTTATATGGATGCCAGTGCAATGTTGTCTATGCTCAGCCTGAGTCTCCTACTGGTTCACATACTCTTACTTCTCCTTATTCTCGTTGAGTTTTGCGAGTAGCCTATAAGTTGCACATAATTTCTACAACCCTCAAATATACTTTGCTTCCTCTGTTTTTTTTTTTTTGTGTGCAGATCATAAATGTTTCCTATTAAATTCTGACTAGCCTCAATTTAACAAATTTCGCATCAGCTAATATGGTGTGACTGTGTTTCAGTTAAACCATAACATCGAAAGGATAACTCCTTCGTTCTTACTCAATTTGTAAGAAATTGTAATGCAGTTGATCTCATTTATCCGTTCTATCCCCTGACTAGACATTTCCTCTTTCTTTTTGAAGGTCTCCCTCCTCTAGTCTTGCGGCAGCTCCTTGAAATTCTAAGATTTCTCGCATCAAGCCATAATTCGGTAGCTGACATTTTGTCTTGTTCTGACCTCCAAAGCTGTGACGTTGTTGAAAAGGGTGGAGAGGAGAAGGGCAAAGATGTGAATTCTGATGTGACAGGGACACCTCTCATGTTGTTTCTGAAGTTACTCAACACACCTTTGTTCTTGCGCAGCCGAGTGTTTATTGAACTGGTTCTCCTCTTCTTGCTTTTACTTGATTAGAAATTTCATGTTTGCTTTTCTGGCTTTACTTGATTAGTAATGTATGTTATAATCTTAACAAAGCACCATTTTAGTCAAAATGAAATAAATAAACCAAAAAAAGTTGGATGAAAATGTCAGATAGAGATGAACACTTTCAGTATATGGCCAGGGAAATGGAATCTGGAAATGAAGCATAGGATGCCTTAGTGTTGATGTTTTTATCTCTCACCACCCTTAGTAAATATATGTTCTATATCCTCTGCAGAACCTAATCAGCCCACTCAAACAAATAATTCCTTAAACAACAACAACAAAGCCTTTAGTCCCAAACAAATTGGGTAGGCTAGAGATGAAACCTAATCGGAGTAATGGAAACCTCAAGTAGATTTCATTTCCATGAGAATGGCTGAATTTTTATGTTAGCTTACCAAGCCTATCACAACTCACAACCCTCCTTTCCCTGGCTTGGGACAGGCTGTGTAAAAGAAATTACATAGGTGTTGTAGTGAAGATGCAAAAAATTGACTAGTGAGCAGTTGTTATATTATTTTTGTCGAAATTTCTTGAAAGTTATTTACTGTTTGTGTTAGGATAACTTATATTAGTATCATCTAGGTCATGTCATTGCTCGAAGTGGTGGTGAATAATGCTGTTTCAAAGATTGATTTGCTACCTGAATCTGACAACCCATCAGAAAGTGGTCCACCGTCAGAAATTCAAGGGATGGAACCCTCAGAAATTCAAGGGATGGAACCCTCAGGATCTGAAGCTGGAATTGAAAGGCCGTTAAGACTGGATGAACCCAACCCGAGTCCTAGTCATTCAACAAGTGCCAGGCAGTCTGAAAAGTTGTACAACATTTTGGTTGGGATTCCTGAACCAGATTTACGCAATCTGTGCACCATAATGTCTCGTGAAGGGTAAATGTTCCTCTTTACTATACTGCTGCTTCTGGGGTATAGTATATTTCCATATTTCCAAGCAATGTTGTATCTGTATTCATTGCAATACTTTGCATTTTCTGATGCAATCCAAGGTAAAAATTTAACTTCTATTTTGAAAACCAGGCTGCCCGACAAAGTATACACTCTTGCAGCTGAAGTGATAAAAAAGCTAGCATCAGTTGCCCCGTGCCACCATAAGTTCTTCTCAAGTGAACTTGCAACTGTAGCCAGGTCTCTAAGTCTGTCTGCCGTCTCTGAGTTATCAGTTCTTCGTTCCGACCAAAATCTTGGCTTACATTCCTTTTTGGCTGGTTGTGCCATACTTCGCGTCTTACAATCTCTATGTGCACTCAACTCAGACTCATACCAAGCTGACGAACAGCAGCAACAGCTGGTACTTTCTGATTTAAACTCCTCCCTTGAGCCAATGTGGCAGGAATTAAGCGAGTGCATAACTGTCACGGAGTCAAAGTTCAGTCAAACTGGAGATTTGGGGCCTGCATCCCAGCCTTTACCGCCCGGAGCACAAAGACTCTTGCCTTTCATTGAGTCCTTTTTTGTCTTGTGTGAGAAGCTCCAGTTGGACCCAGCTTTTCAATTAGAAAATATTTCACACTCACCAAAAACTGGAGGTACGGTAACCTTTGCACGCGTGGCTGAGAAGCACCGACGGTTACTTAATCTGTTTATTCGACAAAATCCTAGCTTGCTTGAGAAGTCTCTTTCTATGATGCTGAAAGTACCACGTTTAATAGATTTTGACAATAAGAGGGCATATTTTCGGTCAAGGATACGGCAACAGCATGATAACCTTGTGGCTGGCCCAATACGCATTAGTGTGCGTCGTGCATATGTGTTGGAGGATTCATATAATCAACTAAGGCTGAGACGGTACCAGGATCTAAAGGGTAGGCTCACAGTGCAGTTTCAGGGAGAGGAAGGAATTGACGCTGGTGGGCTTACCAGGGAGTGGTACCAGCTGCTTTCAAGAGTTATTTTTGACAAAGGAGCATTACTCTTTACAACGGTAGGGAACAATGCAAGCTTCCAGCCCAACCCTAACTCGGTGTACCAGACTGAGCATCTGTCGTACTTTAAATTTGTCGGCCGTGTGGTATGTGAATTTCCCTGTTTTTCCCTTTTAAATTCTGTACTTAAAAGCAATTGTCTCTCGGGAGTTGTGACTAATCTGGTTCATATTTTTTATTATTTATTATTTGCTTATTGAAAGAGTGAAATTTGGGATTAAGTTTTTGTCTTCTTTGGTTTAGTGGGACTTCTGGCTTTATTCATTAAAAGTATTGTTGTCATCTTAATTATTATTATTATAACTATGGTACAGGTTGCTAAAGCTTTATTTGATGGGCAATTACTGGATGTACATTTTACTCGGTCCTTCTACAAACATATGCTGGGTGTCAAAGTCACATACCATGATATCGAAGCAGTGGATCCTGATTACTATAAGAACTTGAAGTGGATGCTCGAGGTTCGTAATTTGTACACATTGGGGTAAATTTTAGGACAAACTAGTGAACAAGTCTGATTGAATTGTTGATTAATTGTTTTTACTTGGGTCAAAACTCAGATAAATCAGGCATGGTTTCGAATCATAGTGAGATGGATTAGGCTTATATTTGGATTGTTTAACAATATTTGTTTAGGCAATTGCCAGAAACAAATCGTGTTGTGCCTTTGAAGAGCAATACTTGTGTCAGTTTAGCATCTCATGTGGAACACATTGATAGCCTGATGTGGTTTACCTTTTTTTTAAATCTTTCCTATTACAGAATGATGTTAGCAATATCCCTGACCTGACCTTCAGCATGGATGCTGACGAGGAAAAACATATTCTCTATGAGAAAAATCAGGTAAGTTCAAGTACTTATTCAATTTTCACTTTTTTTTGTTATTACCACTACTGCTTGTTAGCTTGCATCTCTGCATGACTTCAGCATATCCATGTGTTCCAATATATTCAGGACTATATCCAATGTTTGCCTTTTCATTCACCCCCCATGTTCCATCGCATAACTCTCTATTGGCTATTTTTTCAGTTTTCATGAAAGCTTTCTTCTGTCACACTTAAATATTTTCTTATGTTGAAAAAGGTTACGGATTATGAGCTGAAGCCAGGAGGCAGGAACATAAGGGTAACTGAGGAAACGAAGCATGAGTACGTAGACTTGGTTGCCAACCATATATTGACAAATGCCATCCGGCCCCAAATCAATGCCTTCTTGGAGGGTTTCACTGAGCTTATTCCTAGAGACCTCATATCTATATTCAATGATAAAGAGCTGGAACTTCTAATCAGCGGCCTCCCTGAAATTGACTGTATGTACTTGACTTTTTTTGTACAACCAAATTGCATGTTTGGAACAATTTCTTGTGCTCTATCAAAACATTACAATACATGAACAAAAAGTCTTATATTCCCATATGCTATTATGATGCCCTAAATATTATCATAGGGCTCTTACGTCACAAGAATTATCTTAGGTCTTTTAACCGCCCATTGGTTATTATGATAATTAAGCATGTCGATTGAAGTGTTGATTAGTTGTTTTTTTCAAGGTTGTTGTTTAACTAAGCCATGTGTCTGTGATGGATTCATGAGTTGATGTTCAAGAAAATAGGTCTTTGATTATTTGAAAATCTTTTTTTAAGTAGGAAGATTTCATTTGTGGTTGCATTGTACACCATAATTCTAACTAAATCCAGATGTTAATGATTGGCTGCCACTGTACCATCTTCTCTTCTTCAACCATTGCAAATTAGTACAAGTTCATTTCTAATCTTTTTATTCTTTTCAGTGAATGATTTGAAAGCAAATTCAGAGTATATTGGTTACTCAGCAGCCTCCCCAGTTATACAGTGGTTTTGGGAGGTGGTAAAAGGTTTCAACAAAGAAGACAGGGCTCGTCTTCTCCAATTTGTCACTGGCACTTCTAAGGTAAATCTCCCTTCCTCTCATTCACATATAAAATTTCAGTTTTTTTCTTTAATATCTACATCCATTGAGTTCAATGTAAGATAGAACTTAGAAAAAGAAAATGTTGAGACAAGTTCCCAAATGCCTTCTGATAGAAGTTGGAAAAAGAAAATCTTGGGACAAGTTTCCTATATGCCTTGCATGGGAACAACAAGTTCTACGTAAGTGGTTGATGGTCTGTGTGCAATTTGACACTATATTTGGCCATGCATATTATAGGTACCACTGGAGGGTTTCAAGGCATTACAAGGTATATCGGGCCCCCAGAGGTTCCAAATTCACAAGGCATATGGTGCCCCTGATAGGCTTCCCTCTGCTCATACCTGGTAAATCTACAAATATTACTAACCCCATTGTATGTTAAGAAAAAGCTTTAAACCATTTCCTCAATGAGCATTATTTGATTACATGAAAAAAACCACTAAAGGTGCTAAACATTGCATCCTGGTTATGGTATCCTTGTATTATTTTATCATTATTTTGTATAGTATAATACTGTTTGAACTCTTTCTGCAGTTTCAATCAGTTGGATCTGCCAGAGTACAACTCAAAGGAGCAGTTGGAAGAAAGGTTGTTGCTTGCTGTCCATGAAGCTAGTGAAGGATTCGGCTTCGGTTAATGTACTTCTAGCACTGGATGCATTTGACATTTATATTTTCTAGATGCCATATACAGGTCAATTGTTTTCTTGTTCTGTTCTTTGTATATTTCACCCCACATGTTTTGTTTTTACTGGCTTTAGGAATGATTAATGTATGGGGTTAGTTGGCATCATTAGGAGGCAGCGAATCAGTCTTGTGACCTTGGATTTGATTAAGAATTTTGTAAGTTGGATGGATGGGAGGACTTTTGTTTGTGCAAATTTCAGGCGTTGCTCAATTCTATTCATAGCAAATGTATTTGCAAACAATAGTTCCACACATACACATCTTATAGGAAAAAGGGAGTTCCAAGGTAATTCGTGCTTTTATTTATCTTGATCATCTTCTGGCAGATTTGAGGCGGGAAAAGAGCTACTATGATAAAGAACCGAGACATTTTATTCAAGTTCATTTGGACCTAAAGTTAGAAGCATAGTGTATATTTCAACTCTATTAGTGGAAAAAAGGACGTTTTCTTTCCCCCCACCATTTTGCTAGCTTCAAAATAGTGTTAGTATTTTGCCTCTGGAAAGGGAGAGAGTTTGTGTAAATTATTTTAACATCATTTCTGTTTCATTTGTAATTATAAATGCTATCATACTGCTTCTAATACCTTTCAGAAGCAGATGTTTCTATGTTAAAATAATAGGCTATAGCTGATGTCATTTTTAGTGCTCTTTATTTATTTTATTTTTTTTCATGCATAATCTTCTTTTTACGCAATCTCATGCTCAAACAAAAGTAGCCAATTGGTGCAACCTTTTGGGGGCTATTATCAGGTTTTAGGGCTGCAAACGAGTTGAGCTCGAGTTGGCTCGGCCATGAAATTATGAGTCGAGAACCAAGCTGGTGATGACATGATTGTTTAGTAATTAAAGCTAATTGCTTCAATGTAGGAAAGTTAGTTTGCATGAGCGTAGCAAGACTTTTGTTGCATACAAATTATTTATGGTTGCTCGTTATTTATGACTGCGTCTATAAACCAGTGTGCTTCAGAGGGATGTTTTTGAAGTTGGTTGACAAGACGAGTTATAACTTATTAAGTCGTACTTGGCACTTATTTCCTGATTTGGGAATGTGAGACCGTTTCACGTTGCGCTTTGCTTAAAGCAATACAGACCAAGATCTTCGAAAGTAGTAATATGATTCAACAACCTACTTAATTATAATAATTGAATTCTCTTTCGTCTCTCTTAAGTACTGCCCCAAAACAATAAGTTGAGATCTTTTTAGTTAACACCTCTCAAACCACTTAACCTCTACAAATAACTCCCCCGTCTCAACATCACATAATCTCAGCCGGGCATCAAATACGACCTCCCCATTCATGTACATCACAAAGCTATCTTCGAGGAGGCAATTTTCACTGTTTGGTGCCACTTTTCTCAGCTTCATCTCACCTGTTGTGAGCTTGGACTGTAATGCACGCTTGAGCTTAGAAGCAGAAAATATCGGCTGTAAATCCACAAACGCATGACCCATCTTGTCATCATGCTTAAATCTATCTTTGTCAAATACTTCCTAAAATGTAGAGAAAAAAGGAAGGGTAAGTGGGGGTTGTGAAGTTTCATACTTTGTTGAAAACTCCTGGAGTGATCGGAAACTATGACCAATCTTCTTGGAAAAAAAAAATATCCACAGCTCTAATTTGCCCACTAAATACTTAATAAATATGAATCCCATGCAATTGAATAACTTGTCAGATTATTTTCTGAAGTGGATGCACCAAGTTTCAATTGTGTTCATCTATTTGTTAATATGGAAGTAGTTGTTACTGAGTAGACTTTAAGAAAAATCATAAAGTATTTCCAAAAGGTTGGGTTCATGTCTCAATTTGATTGACTAACATAACTGCAAACTGAAAAAAAAAACGTGAGAGTTACAAAGACGAATCCTGATGGTTAACAAGGTTCATGTTATTCCAATATAGATATTGTCATTTGTAATGTGAGTTGAATCAATGAAATAGAAAATATTTTTCTGCTCATTCCTTCTTTCTTTCTCTTCTACAGTTCTACTAAAATACTAAAACAAAATGTTATACGCCAACAAATTTCTGCAACGTTGAAGGATTTCAAAGTAAAGATATTTATAAAAAACTTACAAATTGGATAGCTCGAAGTGATTCTTTGATGTCAAATGTGAACTCTTCATTCCATACAGGATTAAGGCAACTCTTTATAACCTTTGTCTTAGCCATCTAAAGTAAACAAGGACAAATTGAAAAGGAAAAAAAGGAGAAAGAAAACTATTAATTGAAGAAATGTCTCAATCTTCATAACCAATAACAAAATCAGAAAGTATAATCGAACACTAAATTTCGAACTTGGAAGGATATCCAAGCATGACACCGTTTCAAAGTAAACCTTGTTTTTACACAAAAAGAGAATATATGCGTATACACCTAAAATATTACCTTAGCAGACAGATTTTCAATTATGATGGTAAGATTCTATACTAGATTAGGCCAAAATGAACACAAGATCCAAAAGAACAGTACAAAATTACCAATACTATTTTCTATTGTACAGGGTGCTCAATTGAAGATACAGTGAGGCTGCTGGTGCTTTTGAGTTGAGTTGAAGCTCAACTAAGCAATTGTGAGGCAGAGCTTCCTTACAGAAATAACATTTAGGAAAAAGTTAAATAAACTCTTAATTGATGCAAATTTCACAAACCAAAATAAAATTATGGGTCTTAGCGAGGATTGAGGTAAATCTGTGGTGATGAATTGAGATGAGAAGCTAGGAATCAAAATAAACTCTGCACGGTAATAACTCACTGCATCTCCAACTCGAACAATAACATATGGATCGCTACTCGTGAAATCCCGAATCGCCAGCTTCTTTCCATGCGAAACTATCACCTTCACGACACCAAAGGTATCTGCCATTTCTTCACAGCTTTTAGAAGCTTCTCTTAAACCTCAAAAACGATCTCTATTGAGACTGCATCAATTAACGATCAGGAGTTAAAATTGTAGAATGCAGAAAAGAAGAGTAAAATGGAAACAACGAAGGAGATCATAAGCTAAAACTTGATAGGAAAAAGCATACCTCGAAGAAAACCTCAGTGTGCACAAAGTCGGTTTGTGAAATTGGAATTTCAGTCACAGTGGTAGATCTCTGCCTCTTCTGGAGAGAGAGGAGTAGCGGAAAATAAATGCTCATTCCAGATATATTATCACGAAACCCGTATCAGAGTTTAAAAGAGAGGTCCAATATTTGACTAGTCAACGAGACCCAGTCTTTGTTAATTTAATTTGTTTACACTTACACAAAGTCTGTCTGTACTTCCGTTTTCTCCAATTCGACGGGCACAAGGCACAAACTACGACTTGGTTGAATGGTTGGGTAACCATTTCTCTGCTACGACTCCGTCAGATAATTCCTTCTTTTTCATCAAAATCTTTCGTCTCTCTTCTCCAACTTTTTTTTTGTATTTCAAATTACCCTTCACTTGACTCTAGTTTGTACGTAGAATTATATGATGATTGTGTAGATAAGATCAAAATTTTAGAGGTGGTTGAGCATTTTTTTTTGTGATTCTTTTAATATGAATATAGTTGTGCATACATCTTTTCAAAATAGAATGAAAAGTCTTTAATTTATATTGTTTCAATGAATCTAACCACTGAGTTCTAATCTAATCTTTTAAATACCATCCGAAGTAGCTTACCTACAAAATCTAAACCTACTTCAACGTACTCATTTCTTAAAAAGACAAGTTCAAAGTGTAAGTTCTCAAAGGACACTTTATCTTCAAATTCTAGATTTTCAAGTTTAGTGGCTAATTCCACTTTTCAAGTCTTTTTCATTCATGTGCTCGTTACCCTCCTATCGTAATATCAAGACATTTCACGTATCCTTAGCACTTGAGGAATTGACAAGAGAAAGAGCAATAGTTTAATGTATTGAGCTAAGAACAATATTTATAGCATTATTATTTATGAGCTTAAGATCTTTGAACTCTTTGGTCAATGTGATATCATTAGTTTCGTTACTAGGTGTCCAACCACTCTCAATAATATCTCATAGCTCAATTAAACTAAAGTAGTTAATCATGCACCTCTTCCAATATGAGAAGTTCTTACTTCCTATCCCCAAATACTAGTGACTCTTTTACAACCTTCAAAGGTGTAATTTCACAAGATGCGGTCAAGATTGGTAAAAAATTACTAGGTATGAATCTTTTGCTCTGATACCACCTATTAGGCTATATGCGCCTATTAACAATTATGCGGAAGCGTATTGTACAAGATTATCAAGATCTTAATCACTTAGCATTTTTATATGTTTTGGTGCAATTCAATTGGTTCACAAAATTTCACAAGAAATATGGAGAAAGTAAGAGCAAAAGGGCAAGAACAACAAAAAACACGTGATGTAACATGATTCGGCAACTCAAGACCAACGTACACAAGACACCCAGATCAACTCACCGAGACCAAACACTATAACCAAAAGTGTTTTACAAAAAAGAGCATATCCAAAAGGCTCCAAGACCCTTGCAATGAACAACACCGAAGTTGCAAGTTATAACCAAAGACCTCGATTGGCAACACAACTCAAAGCAAAGAATGATCCGCTTGACAACACAACTTGGATCAAATAAAGCCTTGTATAGACTACAAAATAGACAAGGAAGTAGAATAAACTAGCTCAAATAGATGATTAGATGATTGAACAATGGCTATCATATACTCTATGGTTTAGATGCTTGTTGGAGAAGACTTTAGTGCTCTTGAGTGCTTGTAAAACTTGGGGAATGGTTTTCTCAATCTTCTAGGAAGAAAAGGACCTGTATATATAGGCACATGTCTTCCCAGCTCTTGAAATCTTGATTCTGCGCACCAAACGTTAAAGGAAAGAGGCAACCTGTTACAGAATTCATTGTAATAGTTTGGAAAGTTTCCAATTTTTCCCTTGTTCTTCTTTGCAGTCGATTTCCAGGCCTCTCCATCAAGAACCCGTTATAACGATTAGAGAACTCGTTGTGATGGGTCTGGAATACTGTAATGCAAATACTTAGTCGATTTTCCCAGCTCCAAATCTCTTGTAGTGTTGGTTTTCTTGTTTCTTGCTTGAGTTCTGGCAACATGGGAATCTTCGGGTATTTCTCCGTCACTGACACCAATCGTATAGACGGTATGATGCTCTTCGAAGGTTGGTGTTTTGGTGACTCATCTTTTCTTCGAGCCACCAGTTGGTGCTTGATTGTGAAGACTTAACCGAAATCACATAAAACTTTAGGAATTAATATTTGTAATTGAGAAATTGGATATTGAGTATGGACCATAAGGTATAGGATATTTGATAGGCTAAGTACCGAGAGGTGACGCTTGTCTTATATAGGCTTTACCTAATTATTTAGAAAATTATGCCAAGTACCGAGAGGTGAAAGATAGTTTTCTAGATCAACTAGGTTAACCAACGAACTTAATGACTTTAGGTAAATATGGTTAAGTACCCAAAGGTGACGTTTATATTAACTTGAAGATGGTATTAACATAGAGATATCTCTTGATACCTACAAACCCTAATTGTTCCTTCATAAATGAAAGAACAAATTTATCGCATAAACTAGTCGTAACAAATAGTGGATAGAAACCTCTACGAGACTCTAACTTCTCGTTAAAACCTATAGCCTCGTTTTAAAATCCTAGTTTACTTTTTAAATTGCAAAACATAGCAACTCTCAACAACAAAATACTTTCCAATCTTCTTTTTACTAATTAAATTACTAAGTTAGATCCAATATTTTGACTTGTTCCTGTGAAGACGATCTCTAAGTATTGCACGACAAGGTTATTTACTTGCTACCAAGTTGGATAAGATTAGGATTTATTACTTGTACACAAATCTGCACATCAACCATATTGATATCATCCCCTCAGAATTGGTATCCACCTCCCCAATACCAGCCTCCACCATCTCAATACCACAATCCATAAATCCAATACCAGTCACATACTGATCAGTTCCACCATATCCTACTTTGTATAAATATCACCACCTCAGAATCAGTATCCACCTTCCAAATACCAGCTTCCACCATTTCGTTACCAAAATCCACAAACTTAGTTACAGTCACATGCTAATTAGTAATAGCAGACTCCTCCCAAATACCGAGCAGTACAACCGATATAATCTGATCAAGAAAAATATCCATTGGAACAAGCATAAAAGTATCTGATCCAACAAGCATCTCAAGAACAACAATCTAAGCAATTTGAGAATGAGGTTGAAAATCATTCCCACTCTTAGTAGAATAAGAAATAGTAACCTCCCAAGATCTAAAGTTGAGAATCAATCTGAGAGCTATTCCTAAATATATATATATAAATCTTGTGAAGAATCACCCAAAATATTATACCATCCTTAGATGTACTGTCCTGAATACCACAAACCTTCCAAGAAGACATCAGAAATCCAAAAATTTGAACCATAACGGTACCACAACTCGAGACCCAATCAAGAATGCAATATACTATCTTCGTGAATGTCGTATGCAACCAATCCAATCTAACCTCTAACAACTGTCCCTCGATTTACGTTGTTCCAATACCCCTCGTAGTGTCCAATTAGGCACACGACGAAGATGAATTGAACGAGATCTAAAAATACATGATTGCTCCAAGTCTGAACTGTAGCGTCGATGTGATTTCGCACTATCAGGGGATCACGCACAATCGCACACTATTGCTCGATCGCCGAGAAAAATATCACGAAAATCCACTCACACAATCTGATTATGTGTTAGCTGGAGAAAGAGAAGAGGAGAGAGAAGAGGGGAGATGAGAAGACGATGAGAGACAGGTGGAGGAGGCCGATGACACAACCCTTCTCTCCAGGGTTTTTTTTTCATTTCGCTTTTTTAATAGACAAATATCAAACCTTCTGATTTTAGTATAATTTTAAATTTTTTAGGGCTGGTAGCAATTTATAAAGATTTGTTCTCAACAAAAATCTTCAAAAGTGGACTACATCTGTAGTCAACGAAGCATCTCATGTCTCCTCGTGTTCAAATTTCGTTGTGATGTTATCTATACCAAATTTGTGAACTATTTGTAGTAACTGAAGCATTTATTTATATCTTATCTATGGATGCTTATATATTTATAAGTTATAATGTATATATTATTATTATTATTGCATGTAGGTTTATAATAGTACAAACAAATTCAAACTTTAAAATAAATCTGAAGAAACTCTTTTAAAGATAACTCACACTGAAGCTTAAATTTCAGACACCCTTCGTAAAAAAATTATATCTTATCACTACACTTTGACAAAATTTGGCATAGCATATCTATTAATCACATACATTGCGATTTTAAATTTTTAATGGACCCGCTAGTACTTCGATCGATTGAACAATGTAATGAGTCCACGACACTTTATACTGTCGTCGGTGATATTTATAACAAAATTTTAAGTTACTGATAGTTATTACAACATCCGCTTAAAATAGCCAATAATGATTTGCGTTTGAACTATTTATAATCGTTCAAGAATTTATTCATCCAAACTTAATTAGTTGTTAATAGTTTTGCAATAATAACTTTTCAGAATGCCTCATGATCGGATTCCAAAGTTAATGGAGTAAAGAACAAACACAGAGAAGAGATCCGAAGTAATGATCTCAGAAAAATGATGTAGAAGATGAAATAGTTTAGTAGTGGTTGTGAGTACAAGATGAGACTTCCCTCCCAAGAGCTCCTACTCGGTATATATAGGCTCAAGCCACTTAAAGTGGCGACTAATTACAATAATGAAGGTCATTAATCACAATAAAGAGCCTATGAGCTACAACTAATTATCAGAAAGATTCGAAATAGCCATAGTTGAAGGCTAAATGATCCATTACATAATAAAATTGTATCATCCCAATAAAATTATTTCTAAACTTCTTATAGTTGTTTACAATCTCATTTATACTAACTAGAGTTCGTGCATAGAAAAAAATCGGAAGATAAAACTAAATAAAATGGAAAAAAGAACACTATTATTATTATTACTGTTCATTCACATTGTTTTTTCTACAGACAAAAAAGAAATTTGAGAAATAATATATGTTTTATTCATCTAGCTATTACTAGTTGTCATAATAATATTTTTTATTGACATGACATATTTAGTTTTCAGTTATTTATATTCTTGAATAATTCTATCATAATTCTTGACAAATAATTTTTTTTAAAGTTTGCGAAGCGCTATCGTCCTTCAAACATATAGCAGCTATCGCATATTAACGCATCTATGCGAGTAAAAGGACTTGCACATGCCGATAATAAATCATGTCGAAAATTCGTTGAAAATTGCTTAGCGTCTTCAACATCTCAAGAAGATATCATGGAAATTCGTAAGAATCTTCTCCTCATATTAGAGGTGGCAATCGGGCGGGTCGGACGGGTTCGGATTCGGGTCGGGTCAAGTCGGGTCAATTTGACTTAGAAAGATTGTTGAGTAACGGGTTTGATCAGGTCAGGTCAGGTCGAATTTCGGGTCATCTTGCGTTGACATTTTTAGGGTCTCGAATTTCGGGTTCGCGTTGGGCGGGGTTTCTGATAAGACAAAATTGTATACCAAAATCGTAAAGTACTTTGTGTAATTTAAGTCAAAGTCCGGTAAATTTAGGTCAAAATAACCAAGTTTTAGTCTCAAGTTCAAGCAACTGTCCTAGAATTGTTTACAATGCAGAAAATAGGCAATGGAAAAAAAGCTATTTCTGAACACTTAGGAGCAGCTTGGAGTGTGATCAGACAGTTACATGACTCATTACGGTTGTAACCATACCCATTATGGTCGTAATGATGTTCCCAGATTGGAGCCAGAGCTCAGCCATAGCCATTACAACCGCAGGCACCTTTGACTACGGCCATAGTCATCATATTCCGAGACTGCAGTCTTCAGGACTTAACCAAAATCTCTTCAGACCACCCTCACTACGGTCGTAGCCATACCCATTACGATCATAATGACTCTATCTCGAGGCACATGTCCCAGCACTTAGCCACCAGAGGGGTTGATTCCACTCACTACGGCTGTAATCAACCCTGGTTACGATCGTAGTGGGCATCTCTCAAGAGGCCCTCTTTTCAGGACTTAGCCACTCTCAGACTCAAAAGATCTGGCTACGACTGTAGTCACCCTTGACTGCGACAGTAACCAGGACCGACAGTTCCTAGAACTGCTCCCACGATCATGTTCTGACGATTCCCAGCACTCACTACGACCGTAACCATGGTCATTACGATCGTAGTCAGAGGCGACAGAGCGGTTCAGTTCTATTTTGGATAGTTTTTAGAGGTTGTTTCAGGATTTTCTGTATTTTTTATATATAGAGGGGTTCAGATCTGATAGAGGGATGTTTTTTGAGAGAATTCTTCCATTACACTTTTGGAGAGAGAGAGAGACTTTGGAGAAGAAAGAGAAGAAGAAGAAGAAGAAGAAGAAGAAGAAGAAGAAGAAGAAAGAAGAAGAAGCCATTAGAGATATCATCATCCACTTCTTCTCCTTCGGTTTAATCCTCCTACTTCTCTTTTTTTTTCTTTTACTTTGCATTTGTTGTACTTTTATGGCCATCATGGGCTAACACTCCATTAGATTTTTAGGGAGATTTGAAACTTGGTTTGTATCTTACTTGGTATTATGATATCTTGATTGTTTTTTAGCATTATGGCTTGTGCTTGTTTTAATTGCTTATTGTGATCTTGATCAAATTGCATACT